>JADBJO010016676.1:10000-20000 GCA_016801955.1 Conus betulinus | reverse complement strand
AATGGGCTCAGGAAGCTTTCCTGTTTGTCAGTATTTGAATGAAAGGTCGCAGGCAGGACTGAAGGTATAAGTAGTTATGCTCTGTGTGAAATGACTTATATATATAAAAGATAAAAGTCATCTCGTGCTCACCCCTCCGTTTATTGTCATATCCATTGCTGCCAGCCCTCAGAATTTTTTTTCTGGAATTTCCCCACTTAAGACATTATCCCTAAAATCCGGAATTTCATTTAAAAGAAAAATCCAGAATTTCAAAATTTTGTTCCAAAATGTGGGCTTTAGTGGGCCATTTTGAATGGGAATGATTTAGCACTGCAGAATAAAGCCCAAATGATATATGGATGTGGGCAGTTATACGTATGTAACATACGCTTTCTTTCTTTGTAACCTTTCATTTGTCAACTGAAATATATTGGGGGGGGGGGGGGGGGGGGGGGTTAAAAAATGCTTTTAGTCAAAAGCCAAACTGACCCCTCAACAATCCACCCCCATTTCCTTCATCCACTTATTCCCAAATTTCAACTCCAGAAAACTGACAGCTATACATATCTCTGGGTATATTTTTCAAAGTCTTTCTGCCTGTTTCTTTTCTCTCCACACTTTCCTCTGTAGGTAAACACTTTTCTCCAGGGGAGGTAAACGGTGAAAGAAGAGTGCTGTGTTTGTGATCAGTGGTGGAGTCTAAGGAGGAGAACCGACGCAAGAAGAGGGCACTGCGAGCTCAGGTCTGTCTGGAGCTGGACGTGGAGAAGCACTGCCTTCGACAGATGAAAGGTACGGCGCCACTGTTTAGCATATCCTCACCTGTCATCGTTGGGCTTCACCATCATTGTGATGTCTTCACCTAACGTAGCATTTCCACACCTGTGGTATGAGGTCCTTACCTGTTGCAGTAGGTCTTCACTTGACATAGTCTGTTCCTACCTATCGCTCAACTAATTCACCTATCAAAGTATGTCCTCATCTGTCATAATGTGACTTCATCTGTCGTAGTACAGCTTCCTTTATGACAACCTGCCATAGCACGACTTCATTTGTCATAGTATGACTTCATATATGATAGTACAATTTGTTACCTACCATAGCATGACTTCATTTATCGTAGTATGACTTCATATGTAATAGTATAACTTCACCTACCATAGTATGACTTCATCATCTATCACAGTACGACTTCACCGATCAAGTACAACTTTATCTGTCATAGTACAACTTCACATTCGTAGTATGACTTCACCTATCACAATATGACTTCAGCTATCATAATATGACTTCAGCTATTATGTCACGATCATACTTCACCTCTTATGTATCACTTCACCTATCGTAGTATAAATGCTCTTGTCATTGCACAGCTTCATGTATCATAGTATTGCTTCACCTGTTATAGCGTGATTTGACCCATTTTAGTACAATTCTTTCAGAGATCATCATGGATGACCCACATTGCGCGTACTGTATAAGACAAAAAAAAGTACAAAGCAGTGACATCAGATTCATTGTGTGGGAGAGGGTCACAAAATAATGGTGACATGGTTTCCATACATTCCTATCCACCAGTAATAAATAGATAGGAGAAAGGTTATTCATTACTGGTATCCATTAGCAATACATACCTATGAGAAAGGTTTCCATTTAGCTCTGCACATTGGAATCTAGAAGGATTTCCATTTGCATCCCACAGTATGAATCAAAGTAACTTGGGGACACCATGAACACACGACAGCTTCCATTGCTCACCTCCGGAGCTCACCATCGTAACCCTTTAACAAAGAATAAACAACAACTTTGTTTTTCCCCTTTTTGAAACAGTGATAAAGCATAAAGCCATGTCCTATTTCGATCGTAGCATGCTTCCTCTTCTTTCTATCCGACGGAGGTTAAACGATATAATTTACTCCTATACCATTGCAAATTAAAGCATAGCAAAGCCATGAATGCTTTCTCTCTTTTCTTTTTAAAACGCAAAAAAACCTTCACTGGTGCTGAGAAAGTTACAAACACCTAATCATGGGGGAAAATGATTTTGATTTAGATTCTCAATTTGTTCACTAACTCAACATACCTGGCTGTCACAACAACTGAACTGAGTCCTCGTCGGATGGACTGGGTAGGCAAAACTAGCCGGAATTTCTTCAGAGACTGGTTGGCTACCCATGCTCACTCGGTTTATACGGTGTACAGGTGAACACCGATTAACCAACCAAACAACCAGCTTTTCAGTAAACTCACTCTGGTAAGCGGAGTTATTGTAAAAACTGTGATCAGACAAAAAATCAGTCCGTCAGTCACGAAAGGTGACATCAGGCTCATTGTGAGAAGAGAGTCCAAAATGGTGACATCAGACTTATTGTGTGGAGAGAGTCCCAAAATGGTGACATCAGACTCATTGTGGGAAGAGAGAGTCCCAAAATGGTGACATCAGACTCATTGTGTGGAGAAAGTCCCAAAATGGTGACATCAGACTTGTTGTGTGTGGAGAGAGTCCCAAAATGGTGACACCAGACTCATTGTGGGGAGAGATTCTCAAAATGGTGACAACAGACTCATTGTTGGGAGAGAGAGTCCCAAAATGGTGACATCAGACTCATTGTGGGGAGAGAGAGTCCCAAAATGGGACATCAGACTCGTTGTGTGGAGAGAGTCCCAAAATGGTGACATCAGACTCATTGTGTCCCAAAATGGTGACATCAGACTCGTTGTGTGGAGCGAGTCCCAAAATGTGACATCAGACTCGTTGTGTGGAGAGAGTCCCAAAAAATGGTGACATCAGACTCGTTGTATGGAGAGAGTCCCAAAGTGGTGACATCAGACTCGTTGTGTGGAGAGAGTCCCAAAGTGGTGACATCAGACTCGTTGTGTGGAGAGAGTCCCAAAATGGTGACATCAGACTCGTTGTGTGGAGAGAGTCCCAAAATGGTGACATCAGACTCGTTGTGTGGAGAGAGAGTCCCAAAATGGTGACATCAGACTCGTTGTATGGAGAGAGTCCCAAAATGGTGACAACAGACTCGTTGTGTGGAGAGAGTCCCAAAATAGTGACATCAGACTCGTTGTGTGGAGAGAGTCCCAAAATGGTGACATCAGACTCGTTGTGTGGAGAGAGTCCCAAAATGGTGACATCAGACTCATTGTGTCCCAAAATGGTGACATCAGACTCGTTGTGTGGAGAGAGTCCCAAAATGGTGACATCAGACTCGTTGTGTGGAGAGAGTCCCAAAATGGTGACATCAGACTCGTTGTATGGAGAGAGTCCCAAAGTGGTGACATCAGACTCGTTGTGTGGAGAGAGTCCCAAAGTGGTGACATCAGACTCGTTGTGTGGAGAGAGTCCCAAAATGGTGACATCAGACTCGTTGTGTGGAGAGAGTCCCAAAATGGTGACATCAGACTCGTTGTGTGGAGAGAGTCCCAAAATGGTGACATCAGACTCGTTGTATGGAGAGAGTCCCAAATTGGTGACATCAGACTCGTTGTGTGGAGAGAGTCCCAAAATGGTGACATCAGACTCGTTGTGTGGAGAGAGTCCCAAAATGGTGACATCAGACTTGTTGTGTGGGAGAGAGTCATGAATGTGTGTGGGAGAGGGTCACGAATGGTGGAATCAGACTCATTGTGTGGGAGAGGGTCACGAATGGTGTCATCAGACACATTGTGTGGGGAGAGTTACAAATGGTGACATCCGACTCATTGTGTGGGAGAGGGTCATGAATGGTGTCATCCGACTCATGTGTGGGAGAGAGTCACGAATGGTGACATCAAACTCATTGTGTGTGAGAGAGTCACAAAAGCAGAGGAAATGTCACACCAATATGAATGATACGAGCAATATTATCCTACGCTGCAGTCTTAAATGAACAGGCATTGAAGAGATTGAAAACCTGTTTACAGTGCAATTGATTTTAATGAAATGCAAACCGAAAAGAATGCCCCCCAAAAGTTGATTAAAGGAGGGAAAAAAGAAACAGAAGACTTGTTTGTTGTTTACTGTTCCCTGCCTCATTTCATGTTTACTGCGTAGCAGATGATCACAGAGATCCCGATATATATATGTACATTCCTTGTGTTCAGATTGTACAGACGTGTGTTATGTAATGTAGACTGATAGTGAGGGAGTGGGAGGTGCGGTGAGAGAGAGAACAGTTGTCTTTCGGATACAGAGAATCCTCACCGTCTGGGAATTCTATGCCAGAACTTCAGTCACCATCTGTGCTTTTGCTTCATTTCTGTGAGGTTGTTTCTTTGCTGGTGTCTAGCAGCCTAATTATACCCCAGTTGATTTTTATATCCCATGGGTCAAATTCAGCTAGTCCGAATGAAAGCCCAGGCCTTCTCTAGACTAACATGAAATGAGTCTGAAAAAGTTTAAGTAATGCATGCATCTACCACACATGAACAAACGAATCACAAGACAAAACACGACCCGTTTCAACCTCTTAGGCCTTCTTCAGGCGAGATAAACAACACTCAGGACAAACGAAGATGAAAAATGAGCAATCACTTATCTCATCCAATTCGGCGCAAGATGAACGCCCATCTTGCGCCGAATTTGACACGGTAAGTGATTGCTCATTACTTATTGATTAGATTTCCACCTGCAGTCGTCTCACTTGTAAACTAGCATAGAGTGGCCCCAGTTGGGAGCTGTTTACATTTGGTCCCTCTGTTTGTGTTGTTTTCAGAAAATCTCTGTGTCCAATCCTAGGGATTTATTTTTTGCTACACTGATCTCTCTAAGCCGCAGGGTTAAAGCAATGTGATGGATCATAACTGTCTGTTCTAAGCATAGGGGCATCTTTCATTTATTTGTTTTCGTTTTAAATGTATTTTGATATACTTTTTAACTTTCCTTTTTTATAACTCCTCGTGTGAAGAAAAACGAAACAGATCAGTGGCTGATGCCCACAGTATTATTTATATTTATTCATTTTGGTAGTAGGTCAGTGCTATGGTGATAATGCTTCCCATTTTATTGTCTTTTTCAGGCTTAATAGATTTTTTTCTTTTTTTTTTTTAACTCAACACAGTGTGTGTGTGTGTGTGTGTTGTGTATGTGTGTGTGTGTGTGTGTGTGTGTGTGTGTGTGCGTGCATTCGTTCGTTCATTCTTCTGTTTAACGTCTGTTCACTTTGAGTGATATTAGACGTGTGTGTGTGTGCGTGTGCGTGTGTGCGTGTGTGTGTGTGTGTGTGTGTGACATTATGTTCTAGTGCTTTCTTTACTAGTGTTGTTCTGTCAGATGAGCTGGGCTTTTAACCCATTCAAATCAAACTCAATCCTCTGTCAGATCAGCTGGGCTTTAACCCATTTCTGACCCAATCTCCAAATCAAACCCAATTCTGTGGACACAGCTGCCATGAAGAAAACAGAGGAAAAAAAACAGTCCACACAAATTGTCATAAACTTTTTTTTTTTTTTTTTTTTTTAAATTTTGAGCCCTTTTCACAAGTCAGTATGTTGTACAGTTTTTTTCACAGTAGTTAAGAATGTTCCACAGGAGACTATCTAGGCACAGATGAAAAAAAAGATAATAATAAAATTGATTGTAACCCCTTCATAATATTACTTGCTGAAACTGCCATCATCATCACTGTTGTATATTTCCAGTTATGCAAGGGATGTAATTCTGCAGGTAGATTCACTGGGTGTCCATCAGCATGACAGATCTGAGGTGAATGCTGGGGAAGTTTCTTGCATCTTCAGTCTTCTTCTTCTCCTCGAACACTCAGAGGGTGATGCCAGTTGCCCACACAAAGTTGGCTGTCCTCCGAAGGTCCGCCAGGTCCCCCTAGAGCTTGTCCCTCATTGTCACTGGCTCTGACCATGTGTCCTGCCTGGCCTGGAGGAGACAGTCGTGTGCTTGGTGTCCATTTTAGCCTGTCTGCATGGACGCATCGCAGGCTCACCAGTCTTGTACTCTTGTGCATTCAGTCTGTTATGTCCAGTCCTTAGTCTGAACAGTACTGCTTGATCTTCTTTGCTTAGGTGGTAATAGCAGTCAGCATGGTTGGAATTTGGGTGTTGCTGTTTTCCATTTCCTCCTGTAGAGTGTTGGCATCTACCGTGATGTATGGCTTGGAGAGCCTGAGTTGGCATGATGCCCAGGACAGGACAATATGTAACTAGTCTAGATGCTATAAAGGGGATTGATCATGACTGTTAGGTAAAAAATACACTGAGTTTTGACCAAAATATTTAGTTTCAAAGTGAGAGGACTGCAGGTGGAGATCAAAACAAAGTTTTGTGAAGGAAAATTACGATAAACCCGCCAGACAAAGGGGACAAACAAGTTACAAGACCAAAAAATATTTAGAGATTGACATTGACTAAGCCATCTTTCAAAGTTGTCAACACATCAGCATTATTTCAAACGAAAAATTGCAGTACTACAAAAAATTGAAGAAAGCGAGATTATGTTTCACAGGCTATTTCAAGTAGCCATTTTTAGAAATGTCGGCTTTTACTTTCGGTGGTAAGCACAAATGACTGGATCAAGTTTTGAGTGGCAGGCTGAGATGACAAATCGAGATTGATTCTCAGAATGATTTTTTTCTGACCTATGTATAGAATGCCGTTGTTGAAGTGAACACCTGTAAACAAGAAGTCTTTTTTTTGTTTTGTCAATTTGTTTTTCATTGTTTGGTTTGAAATCTATGCAGCAAAAAAAATGGCAATCAAGAATCAGCATCACTGACATTTGAATTTCAGTGCAACATTATATGGCAAAGTCCTATTTCATCAGATTGTGTCTACCACTCCATCCCCCACCCCTCGTCATGGGGTCCATATTATGTCTGCTGGCCATATGATTTGCTTCTCGTGTCAATATTCAGTTTTTTCTTAAATGAAAGGAATTAAAAAAGAAAAAAAAACTTCTTACCGTGTTTACTTTGTTTTGTTTTGATAGTCAGTGAAACTGAAGTATTTGTTTGAGGTGATTCAGGCTTTTAGTAAAAAGTCTTCCCTCTTTTACCTTTGGGTAGTTAAGAAGTCTTGAAAAACGTTCAAGTTTTTCTGTAGAAAATTGTGTATGAACCAAGCCCATATTGACACTGTCAAGTGCAACCAAAGTATCCGCATTAGACAGTATTCTGATTTGATGTGCCATTTTCAAATTCTATCCATTGACAGTGTGCAAGCAGTTTGCTGAAGGCAGCTGAGCAATGGGAGGAAAGCAGAAAAACATGGTCCTGACTGTGAAAATGTTTGGACTTGTTGAAGGATTCGGTCCAGATTTGCTGCTCTTTGTCATCTCCAAATTCAGCTGGTATGGTGGCCATTTTGTTTATGAGTTATGGCGTAAGTCATCCGGACTGAGGATACGATGCTAATCAAAGACAAATTTATTTTTTCTTTACACATTTGTATGTTTGAGTGTTGTATGCATGTTACACACAGGTGATCATGTCCATGTAAATGCTAGCACAAGAATAGATGCACATGGATGTGTTTCTGCCATGCGTGATCAGGTAGAGAAATGCTTAAAAACTGACGTTTGTTAAGGATGCGTTCAGAATCACACCAACCAGTGGACCTCATTCGACCAGAAGCTGTGAAGGATGAGGTGAATTGAGCTCTGAGAAGAACCAGTCACAAGGAATTCTACAGAATTTGATGAATATGTGTAGCCCTAAACACGTACTAACTAACATAATTGAAAAACAAAAGATAGAAACCAAAATATAAACATCCAGTTATTAATTCAGTTTTTTCCCCAGTTTAAAATCCACTCCATCTTTTCTACAAAGAAAGACAACTTTAAGGACAAGAAGTCCCAAAAGAAACCTTTTCCAGATGCACATTATTGTGAGTTGACTTCAACATGGTGACAGCCCTGGTAATTATTGCCCTTTGTGGGCGATAAGCAACATGACCTTACCTGACCTCTGCTCTGCTCGTGCAGGTCGGCGGTTCAAGGACCAGAGTCCTGGGGCCTACAGATCCACGCTGAGCTCCACACAGCCTGTGGTGCTGGAGGGCCACTGGCAGGACGCCACGGTGGAGGAACGAGACAAACACCACTCCGTCAGCAAGCTGCAGGTACTTGGCCGAGGGGTGAGGGATGGGGGTGGGGGTGGGGTTTAGCTTCTCTTCCATATCTGTTTTGATGGCTGGTTGGTTTGTCGATGCGCAAGTTAATGCCAAAAAACAACTAAAATGATTTTGATTTTTTTTTGTCTTTATCTTTTTGCTGTCTCGTCAGACGTAAGACTTTTCAGATTATGCCTAAATTCAGGCTTCTTTAAGGTCTCCAGATATGCGTAAATCTGCTGATAAGATTTTGGGCAGGGGTGGGGGGAGTGGGTTCGAGATGGGGGGGAGGTATGGAAGATCAGGATCATCAGGTTTCAAGTTCATAATCCAATCCATTATTTGATCCCATGTTATTTGGTTTGTCAAGGCTTCTGCCAGCACCTCCAGACCTGTTTGTTAAAAAAAAAAAATCAGTGGGCTCAAAACGTTTCAAAGGCTGAGAAAACAATTGGCTAGAACTATTGACAAGACTGCAGACAACAGGAATTGCTGGAATGCAGGATGGATTTAGCATGACGTCAGGCTCACAATAGCCAGAGTCACCGAGTCACTTAAATGGTGTTCAGTGGTGCTTCAAGTGTGGGGGAAAAAGTCTGGCTTCAGTGGGTTTGACCCCATAACTCCTGGAGGCCATTGCCCTGGAGCCCACCTGGGAGTCTGGTGCTGACACCTGACCCCTGAGAAAATGTTCAGGCTTCTTCCGCTTGCTCAGGTCTCATGTCTGCTGATGTTCTGTGCCACTTCGGTGGCCGGGCACCAACACTGCTGCTTTCAGCCTGCTGTCCACAGCTGCAGCGAGGTCCCTCCCACCACAGACCCTGCACCAGCAATCCACAGGGAGCAGTCAGTGTCAAGTCGTCATGAGGCAACCTACTAGAAGAGACACTGCTCTGCTGCCGAGTCACTTAAATGGTGTTCAGTGGTGCTTGTTCTGATCCCACACACACAGGACACCACCTACTAAGCTTCCTGCTGACAAAAATGCCTTAATCAGTGAGCCAGGGTGAGTAAACTCTCCCGCTGGAGGGCACCACCACATTTTTTCAACAACAGTTCCAAGGAGCTTGCCGATACGGAAGGGCATAGACATGAAGAGGTCATCAAAACTGAGGTCACCATGAGAACAGGGCATGAAGGGCCACAGAATTTGACACATTTTTTTTATACTTAAAGATGAGGATGAGAATGATGAAGAGTGCATGGCAGGGCTGTATTCTGTGCGTACTTTCATAAGTGTGGAGTACAGATAACCCTGTCATGCAGTCTCAGACCAGAACGGAAAATCTGTAGCCTCATTCTCATCATCATCATCCTCATCCTCATCGATCAGCATTAAGAAAAAAGCGCCATAAATTCTGTGACCCGTCATGCCCTGCTCTTATGGTGACCTCAGTTTCTGTTGCCTCTCCACGTCTATGATCTTGTTTGGATTCTGTCACTGTCACCGACATAGACTGTCACTGAACGGACGTGGTGGCACCTTCCATCAGTTGAGCTTAGGCTGGCTCCGTGACTAAGCCATCATTGTTGAAAGTAGGGAGCTTAGCAGGTGGTCTCCTGTGTATGACTGGTTCAGAACAGGCGCCACTGAACACCACAGAAATGACTCAGCAGCAGTGCAGTGTCTCCACCCGTCGGTTGCCTCTGACAACTTGACAGTGACTGCTCCCTGTCGATGGTCATCATGCTGTGGCAGGACGGGCCAGACTGTGGCCATGGATGAAAGGTTGGCAATGACACTGAGGTGGTACAAGAGTTGGGACAGAAAAAGACATTCACCAAAAAAAAAAAAACCCACAAAAAAAATGAATGTTTTCAAAAATCAGAAGAATTTTTTAAGTCGGTTATTCTTTTTGTTGTTGTATATCAACAATTTTTGCATTGAAAAAAAAAATCACGTCCAATCAGAGCTAAATTGCATATGAAAATCAGAATGTGAGTGTTGTGTGCCGCAAGTGTGTCTGTT
>JADBJO010016676.1:0-7500 GCA_016801955.1 Conus betulinus | reverse complement strand
TGAGAGAGGAACGGACAGAAGGCTCAGACTGTGTCGACATAGTGATGAATGAGAGAGAGGAGTGGCACATGGTATCAGACTTTCCTGCTGTAGTGTTGAATGAGAGAAAGGAGCGGGTACTTGGTGTCACACTGTGTTGCCATAGTGATGAATGAGAGAGAGGAGCGGGCACTTGGTCTCAGACTGTGTCGCCATAGTGATGAATGAGAGAGAGGAGCGGGCACTTGGTCTCAGACTGTGTCGCCATAGTGATGAATGAGAGAAAGGAGCAGGCACTTGGTCTCAGACTGTGTCACCATAGTGATGAATGAGAGAAAGGAGCAGGCACATGGTCTCAGACTGTGTCGCCATAGTGATGAATGAGAGAGAGGAGTGGGCACTAGGTCTTGGAATGTGTCGCCAAAATGATTAATGAGAGAGAAGCGGGCACTTGGTCTCAGACTGTGTCGCCATAGTGATGAATGAGAGAGAGAGGAGCGGGGGGGCACTTGGTGTCAGACTGTGTCGCCATAGTGATGAATGAGAGAGAGGAGCGGGCACTAGGCTCAGACTGTACCACCTTAGTGATGAATGAGAGAGAGAGCGGGCACATGGTATCAGACTTTCCTGCTGTAGTGATGAATGAGAGAAAGGAGCGGGCACTTGGTGTCACACTGTGTTTGCCATATTGGTGAATGAGAGAGAGAGGAGGAGTGGGCACTTGGTCTCAGACTGTGTCACCATAGTGATGAATGAGAGAGAGGAGTGGGCACTTGGTCTCAGACTGTGTCGCCATGCATAGTGATGAATGAGAAAAAGGAGCAGGCACTTGGTGTCAGACTGTGTTGCCATAGTGATGAATGAGAGAGAGGAGTGGGCACTTGGTCTCAGACTGTGCCACCATAGTGATGAATGAGAGAGAGGAGAAGGCACTTGGTCTCAGACTGTGTAACCATAGTGATGAATGAGAGAGAGAGGAGTGGGCACTTGGTCTCAGACTGTGCCGCTATAGTGATGAATGATAGAGAGGAGCGGGCACTTGGTCTCAGACTGTCACCATAGTGATGAATGATAGAGAGAGGAGCGGGCACTTGGTGTCAGACTGTGTCGCCATAGTGATGAATGAGAGAGAGGAGCGGGCACTTGGTGTCAGACTGTGTCGCCATAGTGATGAATGAGAGAGAGAGGAGCGGGCACTTGGTGTCAGACTGTGTCGCCATAGTGATGAATGAGAGAGAGGAGCGCGGGCACTTGGTGTCAGACTGTGTCGCCATAGTGATGAATGAGAGAGAGAGGAGCGGGCACTTGGTGTCAGACTGTGTCACCATAGTGATGAATGAGAAAGAGGAGCGGGCACTTGGTGTCAGACTGTTTCGCCATGCATAGTGATGAATGAGAGAGAAGAGCGGGCACCTGGTGTCAGACTGTGTCACCATAATGATGAATGAGAGTGAGGAGTGGGCACTTGGTCTCAGACAGTGCCACCATAAGTGATGAATGAGAAAGAGGAGCGGGCACTAGGTCTCAGACTGTGTCGCCTTAGTGACGATAGAGAGAGAGGAGAAGGCACTTGGTGTCAGACTGTTCTGCTATAGCAATGAATGAGAGAGAGGAGCGAGCACTTGGTCTCAGACTAGGCCGCCATAGTGATGAATGAGAGAGAGGAATGGGCACTAGGCTCAGACTGTGTCACCATAATGATGAATGAGAGAGGGGGAGTGGCACATGGTATCAGACTTTCCTGCTGTAGTGATGAATGAGAGAAAGGAGCGGGCACTTGGTGTCACACTGTGTTGCCATAGTGATGAATGAGAGAGAGGAGCGGGCACTTGGTCTCAGACTGTGTCGCCATAGTGATGAATAAGAGAGAGGCGCGGGCACTTGGTGTCAGACTGTGTTGCCATAGTGATGAATGCGAGGAGCGGGCACTTCGTCTCAGACTGTGCCGCTATAGTGATAATGAGAGAGGGGAGCGGGTACTTGGTGTCAGACTGTGCCGCCGTAGTGATGGATGAGAGATAGGACTGGCACTTGGTCTCAGACTGTGTCACCATAGTGATGAATGAGAGAGAGGAGAAGGCACTTGGACTCAGACTGTGTCGCCATAGTGATGGATGAGAGAGAGGAGAAGGCACTTGGACTCAGACTGTGTCGCCATAGTGATGGATGAGAGAGAGGAGTGGGCACTTGGTGTCAGACTGTGTCGCCATAGTGATGAATGAGAGAGAGGAACGGACAGAAGGCTCAGACTGTGTCGACATAGTGATGAATGAGAGAGAGGAGTGGCACATGGTATCAGACTTTCCTGCTGTAGTGTTGAATGAGAGAAAGGAGCGGGTACTTGGTGTCACACTGTGTTGCCATAGTGATGAATGAGAGAGAGGAGCGGGCACTTGGTCTCAGACTGTGTCGCCATAGTGATGAATGAGAGAGAGGAGCGGGCACTTGGTCTCAGACTGTGTCGCCATAGTGATGAATGAGAGAAAGGAGCAGGCACTTGGTCTCAGACTGTGTCACCATAGTGATGAATGAGAGAAAGGAGCAGGCACATGGTCTCAGACTGTGTCGCCATAGTGATGAATGAGAGAGAGGAGTGGGCACTAGGTCTTGGAATGTGTCGCCAAAATGATTAATGAGAGAGAAGCGGGCACTTGGTCTCAGACTGTGTCGCCATAGTGATGAATGAGAGAGAGGAGCGGGCACTTGGTGTCAGACTGTGTCGCCATAGTGATGAATGAGAGAGAGGAGCGGGCACTAGGCTCAGACTGTACCACCTTAGTGATGAATGAGAGAGAGGAGCGGGCACATGGTATCAGACTTTCCTGCTGTAGTGATGAATGAGAGAAAGGAGCGGGCACTTGGTGTCACACTGTGTTGCCATATTGGTGAATGAGAGAGAGAGGAGTGGGCACTTGGTCTCAGACTGTGTCACATAGTGATGAATGAGAGAGAGGAGTGGGGCACTTGGTCTCAGACTGTGTCGCCATGCATAGTGATGAATGAGAAAAAGGAGCAGGCACTTGGTGTCAGACTGTGTTGCCATAGTGATGAATGAGAGAGAGGAGTGGGCACTTGGTCTCAGACTGTGCCACCATAGTGATGAATGAGAGAGAGGAGAAGGCACTTGGTCTCAGACTGTGTAACCATAGTGATGAATGAGAGAGAGGAGTGGGCACTTGGTCTCAGACTGTGCCGCTATAGTGATGAATGATAGAGAGGAGCGGGCACTTGGTCTCAGACTGTCACCATAGTGATGAATGATAGAGAGAGGAGCGGGCACTTGGTGTCAGACTGTGTCGCCATAGTGATGAATGAGAGAGAGGAGCGGGCACTTGGTGTCAGACTGTGTCGCCATAGTGATGAATGAGAGAGAGAGGAGCGGGCACTTGGTGTCAGACTGTGTCGCCATAGTGATGAATGAGAGAGAGGAGCGGGCACTTGGTGTCAGACTGTGTCGCCATAGTGATGAATGAGAGAGAGAGGAGCGGGCACTTGGTGTCAGACTGTGTCACCCATAGTGATGAATGAGAAAGAGGAGCGGGCACTTGGTGTCAGACTGTTTCGCCATGCATAGTGATGAATGAGAGAGAAGAGCGGGCACCTGGTGTCAGACTGTGTCACCATAATGATGAATGAGAGTGAGGAGTGGGCACTTGGTCTCAGACAGTGCCACCATAAGTGATGAATGAGAAAGAGGAGCGGGCACTAGGTCTCAGACTGTGTCGCCTTAGTGACGATAGAGAGAGAGGAGAAGGCACTTGGTGTCAGACTGTTCTGCTATAGCAATGAATGAGAGAGAGGAGCGAGCACTTGGTCTCAGACTAGGCCGCCATAGTGATGAATGAGAGAGAGGAAATGGGCACTAGGCTCAGACTGTGTCACCATAATGATGAATGAGAGAGGGGAGTGGCACATGGTATCAGACTTTCCTGCTGTAGTGTGATGAATGAGAGAAAGGAGCGGGCACTTGGTGTCACACTGTGTTGCCATAGTGATGAATGAGAGAGAGAGGAGCGGGCACTTGGTCTCAGACTGTGTCGCCATAGTGATGAATAAGAGAGAGGCGCGGGCACTTGGTGTCAGACTGTGTTGCCATAGTGATGAATGCGAGGAGCGGGCACTTCGTCTCAGACTGTGCCGCTATAGTGATAAATGAGAGAGGGGAGCGGGTACTTGGTGTCAGACTGTGCCGCCGTAGTGATGGATGAGAGATAGGACTGGCACTTGGTCTCAGACTGTGTCACCATAGTGATGAATGAGAGAGAGGAGAAGGCACTTGGACTCAGACTGTGTCGCCATAGTGATGGATGAGAGAGAGGAGAAGGCACTTGGACTCAGACTGTGTCGCCATAGTGATGGATGAGAGAGAGGAGTGGGCACTTGGTCTCAGACTGTACTGCCATAGTGATGAATGAGAGAGAAGAGCGGACACTTGGTCGCCATAATGATGAATGAGAAAGAGGAGCAGGCACTTAGTCTCAGACTGTTGACATTGTGATGAATGAGAAAGAGGAGCGGGCACTTGGTCTCAGACTGTTCGGCCAAATGGTTGACAAACCAGTGTGGACTGGATGTGTGGGCCAGATGGCCAGTGGCTCAGGTGTCTCTTTTGTCTGTCCATCTGTCTGTCTCTCTGTCTATCTGTTTGTCCTTCTCTCACTTTCTCTCTCTCTCTCTCTCTCTCTCTCTCTCTCTCTCTCTCTCTCTCTCTCTCTAGCCCATAGATTAAGGAATAAATCATGATGTACTCAGCTTCATCCTGATCGGATTTCATGTTGTAAGGTCTTGGCACTAATCGTACTTTAAGGACAAAACAAAACCTTTTCAGTGGTGCATTGTCTGAGAAATAACAACCATAAATATATTGTCAGAAAGCTTTTTTGGACACAGCTTTTTAATTCATTTTCAACGGCAAATTTGTACAGAGAAAAACAGGATAAAAGGAAACAAAAAACAAAAAAAATGAAGTAAAGGGAGACAGTCAGCATTGTAAGAAAACAAAACAACAACAACAAAAATTTCTCTTAGTTCAAACGAAACTGTCAAGAACGTAATAGTAATAATTCCATTTAACACCGCTGATTTTTTGTAAAACACAGTTTGTGTGAGATTGAAAGTACAGGAAATCATTACATAATGTTAGTTTGAAGAATCGTGCCAGAAATTTTCAATGCTGGTGGGGTTTTGTTTGTTTGTTCGTTTGTTTGTTTTTAAACAAAGTTTGTGAGATTCAAAGTACAAGAAATCATTACATAATCTTGGTTTGAAGAATCTTGTCAAAAATTTTTCACTGGTGTTTTTTTTTATAACGCAGTTTGTGAGATTCAAAGTACAAGAAAATCATCTGATAATCTTAGTTTGAAGAATCGTGCCAAAGCTTTTAAAGATCTGCTTGAGAGAAACAAAGTTGGTGACCTTATGATGTAAACTGGACATGGTAATGAGTAATATCTTGAGGATTGTAAGCTAAAATGCCATGCTGCAAAAAACAAAAAGTTTTGGGAATAAGAAAATGAAGGAAAAAAAAAAACACAAGAAGAAGCTGTGTTAGACAAAAATTTTAGGCGAGACAAATAAGAATGCTCGCGAATTTGATTTTACCATTGAATTTTGGACACTTTACTTTTTTCCAGTGCGTTACACAACTGGGGTATTTCTGACTTGTTCTTTTGTTGTTGTTGTTGTTTTGGTCGGGACTTGTTGTTTACGTTTGTTTTTGTTTTAATTAGAGAAAAAACAGTTGCCGAGTGTATGCAAACAAAAACATGTTCTTGAAACTGCTGATCTGATTCAAAGTACAAACAAGTTATTACTGTGTGTATGTTCTTATTTTTCTGTTTATATCTTGATTGTGGTCCTTGACCTAGTTTCTAAGGTCAAGAGCTCAGAGAAATTGAAATGTTCTCTCTCTTTCTCTCTCTCTCTTTCTCTCTCTCTCTCTCTCTCTCTCTCTCTCTCTCTCTCTCTCTCTCTCTCGCTCTTGCTCTCTCTCAGTCTTTAAATGCTTTTGGCATCAAAAGTATTATGAAGTCTGTGGGGGGGCTCATGTTGCACATCTTTTTCTCTGTTTTCTGTTTATAATTTTTTGTTTTGTTGGTGGTAGTTGTAGGTGTGCATGCATGCGCTCGTGTGTGTGTGTGTGTGTGTGTGTGTGTGTGTGTGTGTGTGTGTGTGGTCTTTGCTTTGTGTGTGTGTGTGTGTGTGTTTGCTCTGTGTGTGTGTGTGTGTGTGTGTGTGTGACCATCATAATGGTCTTCACTGTGTGTTTTTTGAATCTTTGAGACTTAGTAAGTTTTGTGTGTGTGTGTGTGTGTGTGTGTGTGCGGCGCGCGTGCATGTGTGCGTGTCTGCATGCATGTGTGTGTGTGACACATCATGTTACCCTCCAGAACCACCTGGGAGAGATCCAAGCCAATCAGAAGCGAGACAAGAGTCATGTGGTTGGAATCAACTTCTCGGGGGCGCTGTACCGGCAGCCTGTGTTGGTGAGTGTGGCATTGAGACACTCCGTCTGCGTCTCCTTGTCACTGGGGGAAGGCACGTGCATGCAGACCTTTGCCTCTGTCTGATCTCTCTCTGTCTCCTCTGTCACTGGTGAAAAGGCACGTGCATGCAGGTCTTTGCCACTGTCAGATCTGTACACATGTAGGCTCAGGACATAACATCACGCACGTGCCTATGTGTTTGTGCTTGTATGCATGTTGTGCTCTGTCTGTCTTTCTCTCTCACTCTCTGTCTTTCTTTCTGTCACATTCCCATGAACACACATACATACACTCTCATACGCACGCGCACACACACACACACACACAACACACACACACACCACACACACACACTCCTCACTTTCCTCTCTAGCTCTCTGTCTCTATCTCTCTACTCTCTCTCTCTCACAAGCACAAGCACACAACACACACACACACACACAAACACACACACACACACACACCACACACACACACACACACACACATGCAGGCACACACCCACACACTCTCTTTCTCTCTCCGTCTTCATCACACAGACACGCGCGCGCGCACAGCACACACCAACACACACACACACACCACACACAACACACACACACACACCACTTCTCTCTCTCTCTCTCTCTCTTTCTTTCTCTCTCTCTTCTCTCTCACTCTCTCTCTCTCTCTCTCCTCTGTTGTCTCTCTCTCTCGACACAAAAATAGGGCCAAAGAAGGATAAGCAGACCCTAACAGGAAAGGAAAGCAAAAAAAGACCCACCAATTGAAGTTTACTTCCTAGTACTCCATCTCTCGGTTCACTCTCGCTCTTTCGCTATCGTCTCTCTCTTTTCTCTCTCTTCTTCTCCCCCTCCCTCCCTCTCTATCCCCTTCCACAAAATGGTATATGAATGAAGATACAAGCGACCCACAGGAAAACAAAAGAACCAAGAAACAAAGAACCTACCCCCTCCCCCCTTCCCCAACACCACACACACAACACACACAACACAATACACAAGATTTGCATTCTTTACATCCATGGCAGAAACCA
>JADBJO010016675.1:30000-39878 GCA_016801955.1 Conus betulinus | reverse complement strand
CCCATCCCCATCAACCTCCCCCCTCCCCGCGCTGCAAAACCTCCTCCTACAGCATACACACCTCCCGTCCAACCACCTCCCGGACCCTTCGTGACCTCTTGGAAAAGCACGCGCGAGACACTGCAGCCATACTTTCCTCCCTCCAGACCGCACGCCTTCTCCATTTTTGGAACTCACACCCGCTCCACCACGGCAAAATTCCTCAACTTCGAATGCTCACCCCCACCTCCATCATCCCTTACTAAACCCCACGACGTGTCTTCGCCTGTCGCGCGGTCCCACCCCCACCTCCCCCCCCCCCCCCCCCCCCCCCCCCCCCCCTCCCTTTCTGACAATCATCTACTGCGGCACGAGAAGAATTTTAGAAACTGTCCTCAAAGGAGTCAGAACGGGAATGTTATGCAGCCAATCACAGCTCGTTACTATTTATAGTGCCTGGCAACGTCATGAGAAAGAGTATTGTCTTCTCTGAATTATCCCCCTTCTATACGACATTTATCCGAGTTGGATCGAAGTCAGGATGAATTTCATTCGGAAGGAAATTGAATTTGACACTGAACAAATGAAAAGAAAAAGGCAGAAGCAAGAGAGACATACACAAACAAACAAAACAAACAAACAAACAAACAAAAAACCAAAACAAACAACCTGAACAGAAAATAAGCAAATAAAACACAAAAATAACTACTGTCTGTTTCTAGCGTTACAATGCAGCAGATGGTGCGAGAGAGAGAGAGAGAGAGAGAGAGAGAGAGAGAGAGAGAGAGAGAGGACGAGAGATGTGAGTTATCTTCCCTGTAGGGTTATGTCAAAACATTGTAATAGGAGGGTAAGAGTTCGAACCTATGATACAAGGAGAAGATTACAGATTGTCGTTCTTTTTTTACCTGTTCTGTTTTCTTTTGTTTTTTTTCCCATCCTCTTTCTTCTTCTTTTTTTTTTTTTTTTGTTTCTTTTTTGTATTATATTTTTTCTTTCTTTTTCTCCCCTCTCTTTTTTCATTTTATTTCTTTCGGTTTTGTTTTGTTTTGTTTGTTTGTTGTGTTTGTTTTGCTTTGTTTTGTTTGTTTTGTTTGTTTTGTTTTGTTTTGTTTGTTTTGTTTGTATTGCTTTGTTTGTTTGTTTTGTTTTGTTTTGTTTTGTTTTGAGGGATGGGTGGGTGGATTCAGTATTTGGGCTGGAACTGGACGAGCGCGCGCTGGGGGGCGGGGGGGGGGGGGGGGGGGGGGGGAGGGGCGTTGGAGGTTTGCCAAATGTTCGATCAGCGGTTTATTGTGCTCCAGTAACGCCTGTCCGTCCGTGGAGGCATCACAGTCGATCGCAGACTGTGAAATGATGTGGTTGCTAAACTTCCCGCCGTGGAAAGACCGAGCAAGAAAAGAAGAAACAAGAGGAGCGACAGCCTGTCAGCCCTCTTGATGTCGGAGGTGACGGCAAAGAGCAGGTCAAACCAGTTTGCTGCATCTCACGAGAGAGAGAGAGAGAGAGAGAGAGAGAGAGAGGAGAGAGAGAGAGGAGAGAGAGAGAAGAGAGAGAGAGAGAGATGGACAATCTTTATTTTCAAGGCTAACAGGTACAAGCGAACACTTTTTTTTTTTCTTTTAACATCCGGTACTTGACTCGCTAAAAAGACTAAGCAACTACGTAAGCAGGACTACCTGCTGAACCCATACATTGAAAAACATTACGGTATTTAAAATCAAAAAGACATACACCAAAGGATCAGTTGTTCTCCATCAACCCTGACGTATAGATGAACTTAAAAACAGACATTAAACTACAAAGAAGGAATAACTGAATCAACTGCGAAAAAAAAAGGAAAACACAACACACACACACACACACACACACACACACACACACACACACACACACACACATATATATATATATATATATATATATATATATATATATTATATATATATATATATATATATATATAGATATGCACACACACACACACACACACACACACACACACACACACGCATATATATACTATATGCACGCACGCGCGCGCGCGCGCGCGCGCGCGCGCACACACACACCACGCGCGCGCACACAACACACACACACACACAACACACATACACACACACCACACACACACACACACACACACACACACACACACATACAAACGCGCGCGCGCGCACTGAGAGAGAGAGAGAGAGAGAGAGAGCAGAGAGAGAGAGAGGAGAGAGAGAGAGAAGGAGAGAGAGAGAGAGAGAGAGTCTAATATCCAGGGGAGATAAACAAAATGTTATTTCAAAACGATCGGACATAATTGGATAATGAACATTGTATGAGCTCTTGTTTTTCGGCTCAAATGCCGCCAGTCACATTAACACGTGCAACTAAATGTGTGTTTACTTTACTTCTGATCAATGTTGTTTTAATCAGACAGGATTAAATCCATCTTTTGCAGACCCTATGACGGACCAATGACTGGATGATATATCACTGAACTGAGTCATTGTTTTAATTTTGAAAGCATTAAAATCGTTCACCACAAGGCAAAATTTAAATGAAATAAAACAATAATAATGATCGGATGTCACAACACTAAACTAAGTTCTTGCTTTAAATGGAAGAGGTTTAACATCGTTTGCTACAGGGTCTGAAAGGGGAGAAAAAAAGACAATAACTGGATGCCACAAAACACAAACCACTTTAACATTAATGTCGTGTCTCCCTCCCGCGCCCTCAGCGTCAAGGAAATCAGAAAAGAGCATCCTACCCTAGACATAGTCATTAGCAAGATATCGCCCGTTAGAGACTCCCAACTCAATGTGAAGAGAGAACTATATAATGCTCTGGTGACGTCCAGTCTCAGCGAAGAAAAGAAGGTGACCTTCATCAACCACCACAACTTACCTGTGGACACCTGGCATCTTACTGACAACTTTCATCCCACCCACCGTGGAGCCAGCATTCTTGCCAGAAATATGGGGCGTCACATCAGAAGACTGCTGTGGACCACTGCAAAAAAAAAAGAGGCAGACGACCCCGCTTCCACCCGTCCAGGCTCTCCCAACACTTTGCAGTCGACGCTTCCTACAGTCTTCACCCCTGGAGAAACCCGTTTGGTGCTTTCCATAACTGGTGATGGGGAACTTTCAAGAAATTTAAGCAGGAATCCTGATTGTATGTTCATTACACCCCACCACTTGTGTTACTAGGCAACCAAATTACTTGACTGTTTAGTGTCTGAGTAATCAGATTTCATTTGGACTCTTTCCCCTAATTCCCATTTATTGTCTGTCAAGTTGACACAACCTTGTTTACTCATCAAGGTTACCTGTGTATTAACTAAGTGTTAAGTCTTAAGTGACATTTTTTTGTGATTTTTAGAGAGTTTATGTCCACCCTAGAATCCTTCAGGGTCTTCCAGTGGAACTGTCGTTCTATCACCACTGGCCTTGACCAACTGAGGCAACATCTTGGACAGGAAACATACCATGCACTAGCCTTGCAGTCACTTAATGTCAGAAGAGACAAGTTGCCCAAACTCAAGGGCTTTTACTATCCCCCCATTACCCAAAATGTGGGGAATTACGATAAATCAATGTAGCAATATATCCGTGAAGGTGAAAAATATATCTTCTATGCCAAAGTCCTGTTCCACCAGATATCACAGGAGCTCATTCCTGTGCGGTCAAAGTTCAGGTCAACGCTAACATGACCATCAATATAGTGTCTATTTACCTGCCGCAAGGCCCCAATGACCTGAATACAGAATGGCTTCGTAGTTTAGATTCTGATAACAAATTTATAATTGCAGGGGATTTTAACGCCCATTCTCCATTTTGGGAAAAAGAAAGTAATAAAATAACTAACAACCGCTTTGTTGAAAATGTAGTTGATTCGTCGCTCTACCTTTTGAATGACGGTAGAATAACGCGTATCCCTGACAATCCTAATCATAAGCCAAGCGCTATAGATCTAACCTTTATTTCTCCTGATCTAGCGCCACTATGTGACTGGAATCCCGCTAATCGATACACTCAACAGCGATCATCTACCTATTGTAACAGAACTAGAAACCGTAAGACCAACAACTTAATCCAACTGAATCGAATAAAGATAGAATTCCAAAATTTAACTACAAATTTGCAGACTGGAATAAATTTTCCTTTTTACTAAGAGCATTTTACATAGATCCTTATGATGTAGATAACAAAGATGTCGATGAGTTATATGACCAGTTTCAAAATGCTTTGATAACTGCCGCAAGGCAATCGATACCAACGATAAAGCCTGTACCGTCTAAAAAACATGTGGGTAATGTCTGGTGGGAATGAGGCTTGCGAAGAGGCCAAAAAGGAGAAAAATGTGAAACTAAAAGATTACTTACGTAGTAAGGGGGATGGGGCGCGCTGAAAAACTTCTTGAGAAAAAAAGAGCAAAAAAATAAATTTAACAGAACCATTGCTTTTGCTAAAAGGCAATACTGGTCGTCCTTTTGCAATAATGAAGTATTCAGTTACAAAGACATACAAAAAAAGTATGGGGAAGAATGAAAACAATGAAACATGGAGTAAATCTACCTCAATACCCTATCAAATTCAACAATTGCAAATTCCCAACAAATTCAGAAAAATCTGAAGCCTTTGTTGACATTTTCGCTAGAAACAGCAGTTTGGAAAGTGTGTCTGCACACAGACTAATGCAAACAAAGATTATGAAGAAAAAGAGCTTACCTGCGGTAGAGCAATCCATGAGACTGATTTGTATCTGAATGCCCCCATAACATTTGATGAAGTGCAGGAATGTATATCAAAAACTGGGCACTAAGAAAACGTCTGTAGGGCTAGATGGGGTGTCTAATGACATGCTACGACATCTTCCGTCTAATGTCTTATGTTTTCTTCATTGTTTTATATTCATAAGTGCTGGCGTGATGGCAAATTGCCCCAAGTGTGGAAACGTTCAATCATAGTTCCCATTCACAAACATGGGAAAAAGCCGGAGTGACATTAATAATTATCGACCCATTGCTCTTACGTCCCACACAGGTAAACTAATGGAACGCATCGTATTAAACAGATTAATCCATTACTGTAATAAACATCAGATCATTCCAAAAAACCAAGCTGGATTTCAAACAGATAGAACTACAATAGAACACTTAGTGAAACTAACAACTCATGTCAAACAACAATTTGCACGCCGAAAAAATATCCTAGCAACCTTTTTTGATTTAAGAAAAGCGTACGAACGTGTGAGACATAAAAGACTTTTGTATAACTAAATAATATTGGTATAAACGGTAACATGTATAACTATATTCAAACTTTTTTTAGAAAAAAGATCAATTCAAACAAGAATTGAACACACATATTCAACCCCAAGGATGTTAGAAATGGGATTACCCCAAGGATCTGTGATTTCGCCAATCTTGTTTAATATTCTAATGGCCGATTTACCAAAAGATTTATCTAAAGATGTTGTATTGGCGCAATTCGCGGACGACATTTGTTTATGGATGAATGTTACCATGAAGCGAAAAAACCCCTTCACGATCACTTAACTATATACGCATCAAATATCAACACGAACTAAATAAAAATCAATAGTTTTCTACTAGAAAATGAACTATCTCTTTCTGTTGAAAAAACAAATATTATACTATTCAATTCAGGTTACGACCCAGAGAATCTTCCTGTGTTTACTATAAATGGTTCGATCTTACAGTATGTGAAATCTGTAAAGTTTTAGGTGTATATATAAATTCTAAACTTTCTTGGAATCATCACATTGACTATATTACAAACAAAGCAAGAAAAAGTTTAAACTTTCTGAAGATCGTGACTAAACAAAAGTGGGGACAAGATACAACAACTTTAATTGCTCTCTAGCAACGGCTCTCGTGCGTTCACGGCTTACGTATGCCCAAGAAGTCTTTTTTAGCGCGCCCCAATATCTTTTGAATAAATTACAAAGTATTGACTGCAAGGCTTATAAACTTGCTCTAGGTGTTCCCACACATGCATCTAACTTAGGAACTTACAGTGAAGCTGGAATACTACCTCTTGAAGAGTTAAGAAAAGCATCTGCCTCAAAAAATTTACTTTAAAGAGTCTTACCTTGAATAATTTCTGTACAAACGAGAGGTATCTTTAAAATCTGAAGTAGATTTTGCTAAACGAGCGCGAGAAATCCAATCATTAAAAACTATTAAGTCTTATATTTCCAATCAAAACATAGACTCTGAAATCACTAACATTGCTTCTAAACCATCCTTTTCACCAATTCCCAGGTGGGAACACAAAACAAAGCCTCTTTTGATATCAGTTCCAATGAAATATCAAAAAAGAGATCCCTTATATATTAAAAGAAATTGTCAATATTCATCTGGATGAAAATTACAGAAATTATATGAAGATTTTTTTACTGATGGCTCAATTTAGACGATAACATAGCAGGTGCTGCTTTTATTATTCCAGATTTGAATGTAGAGAAACTCTATAATCTTGGTAAAAATCTGTCCATATTTAGTGCAGAGCTCATTGCCATTTTGATGTCTTTGGAATTCATTTTACATTTCCCCCTAAATTCTTGTCGAATTCTGGTGTGTACTGATAGCAGATCGGTTCTGGGTGCCCTCCAGGCCCAAAATTCAAAAATTCGGCTTGAGATTATATTAGAAATTAACCATGTCATTCACCTTTTATCACTTAAAGGATCACTGTTACGTTTTACTGGGTACCATCTCACAGTGGAATTGTATCAAATGAAAAGGTTGATCACGCAGCAAAAAGAGCAGCTAGAAATATGGAAAGCACAACTTCACTTAATATACCTTTAGATCTTTCAGAATGCTATTCCTTAATTGACAAAGACAGACTGGAAAAAGCTTCCAACAGTCCTTAAAGAACTCGGAATCTCATACTATCATAACTGTATTGCATACAGTTCTGGAACACAGAATAAAACAGCAAAAAAACTTATCTAACTCATATACCTAGAGATGTAGAAGCTTAATACACAGATTACGTTTAAATTCATTGAAAACAAAATTCAGTAGAAATGTTAGATGTATGTGTGGAAATGCACTAAGTGTTTCACATTTGTTAATCCATTGCCCCAAAACAAAGAACTTGATTATCATGGCTGGTGGTATACTTCCGATAGATCGACGTCATCACTCTCTAAAATGTTGAATGATTATTCGTTTCTCAGATTAGTTAGTCGAAGTTTCTTACAGAGTCCAGTTGGCATTTTTCTTTAATTGGTTTTATCTAAGGCGTTTTTGTTGTTGTTGTTGTTGTTGTTGTTGTTTTTTTTTTTTTGTTTTTTTTTAAAGTAGTAGTATTCAAGCACACACACACACACACACACACACACACACACACACACCCCGCTTCAAATTTACCACATGCTGTCACCCTACACATGCATATTATGACAATGTTCTGTGTCACACTATGACAGGACATTATCAGTTAAGAGTCGTTAATGCTATGCCATCTCTAGCACAATGAAAACGAATGGAGCTAATATTCCACAATTCTTTTTCTTTTTTTTTTCCAAGCATTTTTTTTTCATTAATCAAAAAATCAGAGCTTACAAATGCGCTGAAAGAGGACAGTGCGCTGGAGATTTCAATACTGCTTTGGCAAATTTGTCAGCCATACACATAATACGAATACAATTTTAACTTGACAACAAGGGAAATAGGAATATCAATAATAACAACAATATCGCTACTGTTACTACCATCACCACCACCACCACTACCACCCAACAAATCTTACACAGAAGAAAAAAAAAAAAAAAAACTCAAATGAAACCATCGAATGAAATGTAAGGTAATGCATATATACGAAGCCAGTCAGATACAAATGTCTTATTGTGCCCAGTTAGATATGAATGTCTATACTGTGCCTTCAATATTTCTTTCAACAAAAATTGCATACACATCCCATCCTATTCTACAAGCTCTCACATTTCAGCTCAAGGAAAGTACAATTATTCCACAAAGGAAATAGTCCGCAATATTGTTGGGGAAAAAATTAAATAAAAAGACAGTGTTTTTCGTCGTGAAAAGGACACTCTGTTTCATGTGTTTATAATAACAAAACACAGAAACTGCTTCTTCAGAAAAGGAGAACAGTTTTGTCCCTGACATGTTGTCTCGTCAACCGCATTAATTTTCAAACCGCATCTGTCTGTTTTTATCCCCAAACTACCTGGTCAGTGTTAACGAAACGTGGTAAAAAGATGGAATGTTATAAGATTGGGTGTGTGTTATTACACCCGATTTGTACGAAACTCTGTGCAAAGTTGGAACTTGACAGCTAGGACGAGCTACAATTTCGAAATGGATCCGTCGTGGGAATCAACATTAAATGCCAGATCCAGGACTTGTTGGGCCTCGGGAGGAGATCTGACCGTTCGGGAGTGACCTTGTAGTTTTCCCCCATGTACTTAGCGCCTGTCAAATCGCCTCCGGACATACCCCGTCCCAGGGTGGGACAGGACAGTAGCCGCAGGGACAACCTGTCAGTCATATGAATGGCGGGGGCGGGGGGAGGGAGTATACGGGGGTGAGGGTGAGGGGTGGGGTGGGGGTCAAAGGGCGGGTCAACGCCTGTATGTAGACTCCGTCCAGACATATTTCCAATCTAGAGAGGGGAGACACTGATGCCTAGTAGAAGGTATGTAATCAACGTGGAAGGTATTGTTGTCACTGGTGGTGGTGGACGAGATGATTTGATGTGTGTGTGTGTGTGTGGGGGGGGGGGGGGGGGAGGGGGGATAGTGTGAGTGAGTGAGCGCTGTGTGTGTGTGTGTGTGTGTGTGTGTGTGTGTGTGTGTGTGTGTGTGTGTGTGTGTGTTGTTTCACTGGTTCCTTATGGACTTGCTTTGAAAATCGATGGAGGTGGGAGAAAAGAAAGAGCAATATGTCACCAACGCCAATGGGTGTAGAGCAGCTAATACAGGAATCAATGACAAGAGGTGAGGAGGGCTACCTTCATGCAGGGAGGGAGGAGGGAGGGAGAAGTGCACGCACACAATAGAGTTAAAACAATAGATAAGCGAATAAATGAAACGAAAAAAAAAAAAACGTATTTCTCCCATCTCACTAAATAGCAAAGTAGACAAGCTGACCAGGCCTGTCTATATACAATCTGGGTCCCCTACTTGTGGCCTGTCCATAAGCAATTGAGTGTGCTGCTCACTCCACAATGTTTTCATCATTCCACCCCCCCCCCCCCCCACCCCCCCACTCCCCTTTTTTCTCTCCGCCTCCCTCCGCTCCGCTCTACCGCTTCCGCACCCCCCCCCCCCCCCCCCCACTCCACTACACCCACTTCCCCATCTACACCCCACTCCCCATTTTCCTCCTAAAAACATCCCCACCTTTCCCACCACTCTCCCCTACCCCTCTCACCAACATCCCCACCCACTTCTCTTCCCACTCCCCATTTTGTCTCCTAAAAACATCCTGACCTCTTCCATCACCTACCCCCACCCCCCACCCCCCACCCCCCATCCGCCTTCTCTCCATCCCCCTTCTCTTCCCACTCTCCATTTTCCTCTTAAACACACACACACACACACACACACACACACACACACACACACACACACACACACACACACACATTCCTACCTCTTCCACCACACCCCTACCCATCTCTCCCACGCCCCCCCCCCCCCCCCCCCCACCTCCCTTTTCTGTTCCACCCCCCCATTTTCTTCCCTAAAAAAAAAAAAAAAAACAAAAAAAAACCGTCATTTACATACCACCTACCACATTTTTTTTTCTCCCTTCCTTTTCTAAACACAACTACCCCCCATTATCTTAAATCACGCTCATTGAGAAAACATCGAACCACGTACTGCCCCCCACCCCCCACCCCTCC
>JADBJO010016675.1:25000-27500 GCA_016801955.1 Conus betulinus | reverse complement strand
ATAGTATGCATGAATGAAATATGTCTTGTTTAAGCGTTAGCGTCTTCCTCCTTCTCCTCGTCTTGTTTCTCTTCTTCTCCGTCTTCTTCTTCTTCTTCTTCTTCTTCTTCTTCTTTCTTCTTCTTTCTTCTTCTTCTTCTTCTTCTTCTTCTTCTTCCTCCACCACCCTCCTCCTCCTCCTCCTTCTCCTCCTCCTCCTCCTTCTCTTCCTCCTCCTCTTCCTTCTCCTCTTCCTTTGCTGCTCCTCTTCTTCCTCCTCTTCCTCCTCCTCCTCCCTCCTCTTCCCTCCTCTTACTTTCTTCCTCCTCCTCTTCCTTCTCCTCCTCCTCCTCCTCCTCCTCCACTTCCTTCTCCTCCTCCTCTTCCTTCCTTCTCCTCCCCCTCTTCCTTCTCCTCCTTCTCTTCTTCCTCCTCCTCCTCCTCCACCCCCTCCCCCTCCTCCTCTTTCTCCTCCCCCCCTTCTCCTCCTCTTCCCCTCCTCCTCCTCCTCTTCCTTCTCCTCCTCCTCTTTCTCCTCTTCCCTCTCCTTCTCCTCCCCCTTCTCCTCTTCCTTCCCTCCTTTCCTCCTCTCCACCTCCTGCTCCTTCTCCTCCCCATTCTCCTCTTCTTCTTCCTCCTCTCGACCTCCTGCTCCTCCTCCTCCTCCTCCTCCCTTATCTATATCCTGTTGCCTAGACTCCCCCTCCTCCCTTATGATGACTAGTCACTATGCACTTGTTGACCAAGGCTGTGGGGTCCCTGCAATAATGACCGCAGCACCAGAGCCTGTCTTCGCGTCTGACCATCGTGAGCGAAGAGCAGGGAAGCGGAAGAGCTCCCCCCCCACCCCCCCACTCAGCAATGTTGTCTGTCCATCTATTTTCCCTGTAAGCCCCCACACCCCACCCCACCCCATCCCCCACCCCCTGTCTGCTCTTGCTAATGTACTACTACTCCTCGAGAGGGGTGTGGTGGTCTTGGAATGTCTATTGAATCTTTTGGTCACTGAAAAACACCAACAGCAGATATGAAAGGGTTGCATAGTTGGGGACATTTTTTATTTTTATTTTAGGTCGAACATAAATGAGTATGTCTCCTTATTTTTCTATTATCTGATCAGTCTGTGTCATGTGATTATCTTCCTAAAACTTCGTCTCCTTTCTTCATTAATTTATTTGCAGGGTCTGGTTGCACACCTGTGCGTTATGGTCCTGTGTCATAGCAGGTGTGGTGTAGGCTCTTTGGATTAGTCTGCATGCCCTGACATTTCCTTGATGAAACCGAAACTGCTCCTCTTCCTCCATATGTTCTTCTCTCTCTCTCTCTCTCTCTCCTCTCTCTCTCTCTCTCTCTCTCTCTCTCTCTCTCTCTCTCTCTCTCTCTCTCTCTCTCTCTCTCCTCCATCCCCCCCCCCTCACTCTTTTTTTTGAGGTGATAACTGACAAGGGTAAAATCAGCAAGCCTGTTTTACTTCAGTTATATCCTCCTCCTTCTCCTTCATCTCCTCTTCCTCTTCCTCCTCCTCCTCCTCCTCCTCCTCCTCCTCCCCCTCCCCTTTCTTCTCCTTTTGTTCTTCTGAATTTCCCATGGTGAAATCGGAAACAACACCAGCAGCAAACATGGACACAATGTTTTATCTGTTCGTTCGTTTGTTTGTTTGTTTGTTTCATTTCCAGTCTCCACTTACTCCCCTTTCTCCTCATTCTTTCCTTCACTTCCTCTTTCTCTCTCCACTCTTCTTTCGATATTCAGTGTCTTCCATACTCGTCTTTTGAAACTAGTCAAACACATCACCAGGCAACTGTCACGGGATGTATCTTTGTCCTCCCCCTCCCCCTCTTCTCTTTCGTCCTTCTCGTGTTCCTCCTCCTCATTCATTTCCTTTCGTTCATTCCGCCCTTTCTATTTCTTTCTCCCTTTGTCCTTCCGAGTCCCCTTCATTCTCATTCATAATAAAGCGAGGACAAAACTTCGCACACAGTATCAAGTGGAGGCGTTCTGACACGATTATCATCGCACGCCTCTATCATTCGGGGATGCGTCCTCCTGACTCCTCGATTATCCTTCTCCTCTTTCTTCTTCTTCTAATTCTTCACCCTCCTCCTCCTCCTCCTCCTCCTCCTCCTCCTCCTCCTCCTCCTCCTTCTCTTCTTCTTCTTTCTTCTTCTTCTTCTTCTTCTTCTTCTTTTCCTTCTCCTCCTCTTTTCCTTTTCTTCTTCTTCTTCTCTTCTTCCTCTTCTTCTTCTTCTTCTTCCTCCTCCCTCCTCTTCTTCTCCTCCTTCCTTCTCCTCCTCCTTCCTTTTCCTCCTTCCTCCTTCTCTTCTTCTTCTCCTTCCTCTTCCTCCTCTTCTTCTTCTTCTCTCTTTCTTCTTCTTCTTCTTCTTCTTTCTTCTTCTCTTCTTAAGTATTCCGCGTCCTCCTCTATTAAGTGTTAAATCAACATCACAGTCAAAAACAGACAGAACAATACCAATTGCAAGCACGAACGGGGCGTAGCTCATTTTGGTTCTCCTCTCTCTCT
>JADBJO010016675.1:12500-15000 GCA_016801955.1 Conus betulinus | reverse complement strand
CGTGGATTGGCACTGGCACTGTTTCAGCCATTTTGTCAAAACGAAACAGACATTCCCCTTTGTCGTTCAATAATTAGCGTCTCCAGGCAGAGGGATGGGAGATATTGGGTTCAAATTCCGTTAGAGCCAGGTGCTAGTGAGATTTTTCGTCCTCGTCCATTTTTTTTTTCATCCAGAATTGAGAGTGCAGTGAGCTGAGACGCGAAATATTGAAACCATGTGGTTGATCTCCATCCATTTCGCGGATCATTCTTGTGAAGTATCGCTCAAATGTCCATACCAACACTTCAGGTGTCTGTATCTCTCGGGCCTGGTTCAAGCCTGGAACTGTTACGGAAGGAGCAAAAGAGTGCAGACCTGTCATTGTAGTTCCACAGCAGAATATAATTCCATGCTATCACGTTCGGCATTCTCTCCTCCGCTGACAATGATAAAAAAAAAAAATCAAGTCAAACAAACCTGCGTAAGTATACCCTCATAAAACGCATCAGGTGAGAGCACAGAGGAACCCTGAGAAAGAGTGCCTCTGTTCTCCATGAAGCCAGAGAAAAAAAAACTGGCACCTAACTTTTGGCGGAGAGCCCAATGGGTTTGGAGGGAAAGAAACCATGAAGTGTGTATAGTTTGCAGATCTGCTTCCAATGCAATGGGGATTTTGTTTGCTGATGATGTTGTTGGGGGGGTTTGTTTAGACGGCGTTTTTATTCATTTTTGCAGCATTCGGGTAAAAAACAGTTCAGCTCTATTTTGCCCTTCTATCATAGGAAAAACAATCTCCTTCCCGTCTTCTACATTTTCAAGAAGTATGTTTAGTATTTTTTCAAAGCCTAGCATCAGCCCATTATCATGATCATCAAGTCATCATTACCCACATCAATCAGACTTCATCCACATCAATTCACGACACATCGATCTATCTTCACCCACATTATATTTTTTTTTATCCACTCCAATTCATCATTGCGCTTTAATCGATCTTCATTAAACCATTATCACTCCCCAATCTATCTCCAATCATACCAATGCATTCCAGTACACAATCTGTCTTGCCTATATCATTCCATTACCACAGTCTGTCTTCATCCACATCAACTTATTTTCTCCCCATACCAATTCATCATCATCACACATCAACCCAGCTTCTCCCACCACATCAATCTATCTTCAGCCGCATTAATCAATCCGTTTATAGGCCAACCCATCAACACCCTCATCTTCTCATCCTCGTTCAGGAAATGACGATGAACTTCCATTTTCAGCTCTGGATTCCGTTCTTTGGAATCTAATGGGCAGTTCCTGTGAAACAGTGCCTCTCCCACACTGTGTTCATGCTGATTGGGATCATGTCTATGAAATCACTCCGTGGACCCTCAGTGGAAACTCTGTTCTCAATGCCAAACTCTGTTCTAGACCGAGTCGTCGGAAACAGCTCATATTGTAGTAGAAGCTTTCAGCCATCGACTGATCTTCACACTGCTGTCATCGACAGCAAGGACTTGAATTGCAGAGAAAAAAAAAAAAAAACCAGTTTATCCTGGTCTCTCCGAACTCTGACCCCTTTTCCTAATCCTTCACCTCTTTCAAATCTTTCCAGCCCCGCTTCCACCCCCTGGTCCCGCTCTTCATCCCCAAACAAAACCAAATAAATGTTGACACGAACAAAGCAAGACATCGCAGATGTGATGCTTCACCGACGTCTCAATAGCAGCGTTCAGTCTGAAGATGGCTCTTCCTCTTCTCTTTTCCTCCGCTTCAACTCGAATACAGCCTTGACCCGAATGCGCTGTTCTCGCCTTGTGACCTTTCACACACGCCGGATAGAGACAGCCACACTGCTGCGCATGTATTAGAGGGGGAGAAGGGAGGTAAGCAAGGGGGTCGGAGAGTATGCTGCGAGTCCCAGACTTCGCCTCTACCAAACTCACTCTCTGTGTGTCCCGATGTTATCGGGTCAAGGCAGTCCTAACCAGGGAGAGGGTGCTGACAAGTGATGGGTAGAGCGTTTAGGGACAGCTGGACAACATATTTACACAACGTCTAGGGTAACTCTTGCTCCCTTGATGAATGAAACAGACGCTGGAACTCAAAAACGAATGCTACTTACGACATCCAATCGCCTGACGAACTGACGACACAGACCACACAGAACAAACAGGGAGACAACCCTCAAAAAAAGATGTTCCAAGCTCGCCCATGTACCTGTACCTGACACATCTACACCGCAACAACAACTGAAAACAAACAAACAAAAAACAAACACAAATTAACACAAATTAACATTCATTCAAGACAGACGGAACAGTTGCTTTTTTTTTTTTTTTTCGATCTTGAACAGAGTGAAACAAAGACACGAACGATCAGTAACATATACTGGTAACCTCAAGTTCGATTGGTATGAAAGGAAATCTTACATGGGGCAGGGGAGAGTAAACAGTAATTAAAGAACAAGTAGGGCAACTCTTGCTCCCTTTATTCTGGACAATAGGAGTCTAGAAAGACG
>JADBJO010016675.1:0-5000 GCA_016801955.1 Conus betulinus | reverse complement strand
TTGTTGATAATTCTTTCTTTCTTTCTTCTTTCTTTCTGTCTGTCTTTCTGTCTGTCTTTCTATTTCTTTCTTTCCTTCTTTCATTCTTTCTTTCCTTCTGTTTTTTCTTTCTGTCTATCTTCCGTTCTTTCTGTCGTTCAAATTTTTCTTCTTTCTTCTGTCTGTTCTTTCTTCTTTCTTTCTTTTCTTTTCTTTCTTTCTTTCTTTCTTTCTTTCTTTTTTTTTTTTCTGTGTGTCTGTTCTTGTCTAATGTCTCTCTCTCTCCTCTCTCTCTCTCTCTCGTCTCTCTCTCTCTCTCTCTCTCTCTCTCTCTCTCTCTCCTCTCTCCCATGCCTGCCACGTTCTCATGCATTAAACATCAACAACAGCAGCATCAGCCCTCGGTTTGTCCCACCCTCGGGCTGTTCTGGAACGGAGCACGTCTGTTGCAGTGTGTCTGCCTCCTGTTACAGTGTGTCTGCCTCCTGTTACAGTGGGTCTGCCTCCTGTTACAGTGTGTCTGCCTCCTGTTACAGTGTGTCTGCCTCCTTGGGACAGCGGTCTATTTCTCTTCGTGGGTGCATCATTCCCTTCATAGTGTTCGATTCCTTTGACGTGCCGGTCTTAACGAGAAATACGTACGGAAACTTGATGTCAGTGTTTGTCGCACAGTTTTGTTTTAGGTAGTGGTTTACTCGTTTATTCATTTATTTGTGTATTCGTTCATTTATATATCTCTATTCATATATAATTTATCTATTCATTCATTCATTTTTTTGTTTGTTTATTGACTGGTTGATTATTTATCTATTTGTATATGCTTGTTTATCTCTTCATTCATTCATTCATTCATTCATTCATTCATTCATTCATTCATTCATCCATTGTGTATTATTTATTCATTTATCTATTCATTCGATTGTTTGTTTATTTATTTGTTTGTTTTGTTTGCTTGAAAATTGCCAACCGGTCCAGTGTTTTCTGCCAACTACTTTCAGTTTCACTTTCAGTTTCAGTTTCAGTTTCATCATGACGGTGTCATTGCGTGCGAACTATTCCATGTACGCCAACACAGCAGTTCGAGACTACATTGCGCATGGTTTAAAGTTGATGGATAAATGAATTAATGACTAAGATGAGAGCATTTCAGGAGAGGGTCTCATGTCTATTACGACTTAGGAGATGTCTGACCTACGTGTTAGCTAGACTTCGGGCAACTAGCTATTTCAACGTTTCGTTTCATTTCTGTTTCCTATTCAAGTTATAGAAATGAATTGAGAACGATGTGGCTGTACAAAAAAAGAAAGAAAGGAAAAAAAAAATAATGGCAGTGATTTGGTAGTCAGGGAGGACAACCATGTATTGTTTGTTATGGTTGTTCTGCTGCTGCTGCTGGCTGCTGTTTCTGCTGCTGCTGCTGCTGCTGCTTTGTGAAGTGAAGTGGCATCAGCGGATCGCGACAATAGACTCATTCTTGTCTGTGAACACTGTGTTCAATTGTCTGGGGCTCGTTTTCTTTGTTTGGTTCTTATCATAATAACAACAAAGCAGACCTTTGCTGTTGTTGTTGTTGTTGTTGCTGCTGCTGTTGATAGCTCTGAAGTATTTAAGACTCGTGTCAAATTAATTAACTCAGTTATTATTAAGGAGAGTGTGACAGATGGTGTCACTGTGGCCTTATCACCTCCAACCCTCACCACTCCGCCTCCCCTCCCCCCCCCCCTTTTCCCACCCCCCCTCCCTGCCGTACTTTTCTTTTTCCAATCTCTTCCTCACTCTTCATCCCCCCCCCCCCCCCCCCCCCCCCCCCTCTGGCCCCTCTCACGTTGGCCTCAGAGTGACATCAAGCTGCCAAATTAGGCAGATAATTTCACCCGAGTGGAGCGATGGGAAGTAACAGCTGGTCATCCATCCTCCCCCCCCCCCCCCCCCTTCCTCTCCACCCCCGCTTCTCCTGTTAGGATGGTGATTGTTATTTCTCCCACCCTGCTAATTGCGTTTTGGCAAGATAATCCAATCGCTTTGACACCAGAGAAAAAATGACTGACCGTTGCTATCCTCGCTTTTTTTGTTTGTTTGTTTGTTTGTTTGGGGGTGGTTGTCTGTCTGTTTTGTGTGTGTGTGTGTGTGTGTGTGTGTGTTGTGTGTGTGTGTGTGTGTGTGTGTGTGTGTGTGTTGTGTGTGTGTGTGTGTGTGTGTTTTGGTTTTGTTTGCTGCTTTTTGTTATGTCGTCGTCGTCGTCGCTGTCCGGCGATGCCAGCCTTTTCTTCTCCTTTCTGTTTTCTTTAACATTTTCTTTTTTCTTTTTACTTTTAGTCTGTAATGACGATGAAGATGATAATGATAATGATAATGATGATGATGACGACGACGACGACGACGACGATAACAACGACAAAATGATGATTACATGAATAAAGAGAGTGACGGACCATAGAGGTTTTTCTTCTTCTTCTTCTTCTTCTTCTCTTTTTGAAGTTAAAAGAGAGCCACAGAAAAGAGGAATTTATAAGTACCAACATTTCCAGGTCGGGAAATCACGAATTTTAAAGAAAAGGGGGGGGGGGGGGGGGAGGGGGGAGAGAGACGTACCTGCCATGAGATAAATGTAGAAAGGGTAGAAATTTGGCAGCAATTTGACTATACTACATTTTCCACAATTATGTATATCACTTTAAATCTATTTTGGCTTTTTTTTTTTATATGGGGTGGGGTGGGGCGTGGTGGCGATGGTGGGGGGGGGGGGGGGGGGGGGGGGGGGGGGGGGCAGGTGGAGGAGGGTTTGGAGGGGTTGGGAGAGAGGAGGAGAGGGGGGAGGAGGGGCCGTCTTTAAAAAAAAAAAAATGGAGGAATCACAACAACGTGGGGATCATAGAACACACAAGTGTTAGATGCTCTGCTTCGCTCTCGCTTTCGAGCAAGTTTCTGTCAGTACGAGCAACATATTCAGGAGTTGGATCACTGCTTTTACATCAGAAAGCATGGACCTTAAAAGAGACCCTGGCCGGCTGGCTGGAAATTTTGAATGCCCGGGAAAGGTGTGTGAGTGTGTTGGTGTGTGTGGGGGGGGGGGGGGGGGGGGGGGGGGAGGGGGGAGGGGGTAGGTAGAGAAAGGGAGTGATTAGAAGGAAGGGGGGGTATGTATCGGCGTGAGGCGCAGTAGGCAGTGGTTGGCTGTCGCTAGGACGTTTTCTGGAGTTTGTAAATTAAGGAGGAGGGAATCGGAGGAGAGAGGAGAGAGAGAGAGAGCGCAACCGTTCATCTTTCTGATTCACGTCATCAGAGAGAGAGAGAGAGAGAGGAGAGAGAAGAGAGGAGAGAGAGAGAGAGAGAGAGAGAGAGAGGAGACGAGAGAGAGAGAGAGAGAGCAACCCATATAGCAGAGAGAGACAACATACTTCAGGATTCAGAGAGAGAGAGAGAGAGGAGAGAGAGAGAGAGGATTGAGAGAGACCGAGGAGAGAGAGAGAGAGAGGAAGGAGGAGAGAGAGATCTGATTCACTTCAGATTCAACTGGCTTCAACTCCGCTTCGTCTTCCAACACAAAACCAGATTGATGACGTCTTTCAGGGCTAAGGGTGAGAATTTTTTTTTTTTTTTTTTTTTTTTTTTTTTTTTTTTTTTGATGTAAATGGATGTTTTTGGTCAGTGCATTTTCCCTTGAACTCCTGGGCGTCATATATAGTCCCGTGTTCTGACTGGTGCACAGAGTAGTTGTTACTCTTGTAACAGGCAGGTTAGAATGCACCTTCTCAAATTCTTTCAAACATCAGGTTCGCATGGATAACGAACTCTGTTTTTTTTTTTTCCTCCTCCTCCTCCTCCTCCTCCACCTCCTCCTTCTTCTTTCTTCTTTCTTCTTCTCTTCTGCTGCTGCCGCTGCTGCTACTGCTGCATTTGCTGCTGCACTTACCGCTACCAACACCGCCGCCACCACCGCCGCCACCACCACCACCACCACCACTACTATTACTGCTGCTGCTGCTTCTGCTTCGAATCCTACTTCCCTTTCTACCATTTCATACAGCTTAAGGCAGACATATTTGTCACGGTTGTTGTGACTGAAAGGATGTGGGGTGCGTGTGTGCGTGAATGCGGGTCGTGTGCGTGCGAGTGCGGAGGGGTGCGCGTGTGGTGTGTGTCCCTGTGTGTCGTGTGTATCACTGTATGTGTCATGCGCGCGCGGCACGCGCGCGCGCGCGTGTGTGTGTGTGCTGTGCGTGTGTGTGGCTTGTGGTGGTGTGTATGGGGTTTGTTGGTGGGTGTGGGTGTGTGGGTGTGTGTGGTGGGGTTGTGTTGTGTGCGTGAGTGCGTTATGCCTGCGCGCGCGTATGTGGTGTTGGTGATGAGAGGGAGAGAGAGGGCGGGGGAGAGATTGGGAAGAGAAGAGGGGGGTAGCGGAGGGAGGTGACGGAAGAGGAGAGAGGAGCGGAGTGGAGGAGGGGAGCGAGGAGACCGAGGCGGGGAGCGAGAGCGAGGGGAAGGAGGCAGACGAGAGACGAGAGAGAGAGGATGCTGTGGCACAATGGGTGTGCCTAATTTGTGGTTGTGTGTCAGTTATCTGTCGTTGTGACGGTTAGTTCCCAGTCGGAGGGGCTTACTTTCATCCCCACTCCTTTCCATAAATCCCATTTGCTCTTCCTCTGGTGTTTCCCCGGGACATTTTTTTTTTTCCGTCGTCTGTCACGGTCTGTATGTCTTACTATAATATCCCGCCCCTATCTTTCTCGTCCCGGTCTGTGTCTGTCTGTTCTGTCTGTTGTGTGTCTGGATCTTTGGTGTTTTGTCGGTCTATATATGTGAGGTATGTTCTGTCGCTCTATATCTGTCTCGTCTGGTCTCTGTCTCCTCACCATAATCAGCCCACCACTTTCTGTTTTCGTCTGTCCTGTATGTCTGTCTGTCTGTCTGTCTGTTTGTCTGTCTATCGTTCTGGAGTTGTCTGTATGTTTTTGTTTGTATGGCCTGTCTGTCTGTCTCTCTCACCTTTCTATCGCTCTTTCATATCTCCTCATCTCTCT
>JADBJO010016674.1:32500-39879 GCA_016801955.1 Conus betulinus | reverse complement strand
TGCAGCATGGAGTGATGGGCACTGGATGACAGACCGCTTGTGGTCTGCAGCAGCATGGAGTGATGTGGTCTGTGCAGCATGGAGTGATGGGCACTGGATGACAGACCGCTGTGGTCTGTGCAGCATGGAGTGATGTGGTCTGTGCAGCATGGAGTGATGGGCACTGGATGACAGACCGCTTGTGGTCTGTGCAGCATGGAGTGATGTGGTCTGTGCAGCATGGAGTGATGGGCACTGGATGACAGGCCGCTTGTGGTCTGTGCAGCATGGAGTGATGTGGTCTGTGCAGCATGGAGTGATGGGCACTGGATGACAGGCCCGCTTGTGGTCTGTGCAGCATGGAGTGATGTGGTCTGTGCAGCATGGAGTGATGGGCACTGGATGACAGACCGCTTGTGGTCTGTGCAGCATGGAGTGATGGGGCACAGCATGGAGTGATGTGGTCTGTGCAGCATGGAGTGATGTGGTCTGTGCAGCATGGAGTGATGGGGCACTGGATTCAGGCCGCTTGTGATCTGTGCAGCATGGAGTGATGTGGTCTGTGCAGCATGGAGTGATGTGGTCTGTGCAGCATAGAGTAATGTGGTCTGTGCAGCATGGAGTGATGGGCACTGTGATGACAGACCCTTTGTGGTCTGTGCAGCATGGAGTGATGGCACTGGATGACAGACCCTTGGGTCTGTGCAGCATGACAGACCGCTTGTGGTCTGTGCAGCATGGAGTGATGGGCACTGGATGACAGACCGCTTGTGGTCTGTGCAGCATGGAGTGATGTGTCTGTGCAGCATGGAGTGATGGGCACTGGATGACAGGGCCACTTGTGGTCTGTGCAGCATGGAGTGATGGGACTGGATGACAGACCGCTTGTGGTCTGTGCAGCATGGAGTGATGGGCACTGGATGACAGACCGCTTGTGGTCTGTGCAGCATGGAGTGATGTGGTCTGTGCAGCATGGAGTGATGGGCACTGGATGACAAACCGCTTGTGGTCTGTGCAGCATGGAGTGATGGGGTCACTGGATGACAGACCGCTTGTGGTCTGTGCAGCATGGAGTGATGGACACTGGATGACAGACCGCTTGTGGTCTGTGCAGCATGGAGTGATGGGCACTGGATGACAGACCGCTTGTGGTCTGTGCAGCATGGAGTGATGGCACTGGCATGACAGACCGCTTGTGGTCTGTGCAGCATGGAGTGATGTGGTCTGTGCAGGCATGGAGTGATGGGCACTGGATGACAGGCCGCTTGTGGTCTGTGCAGCATGGAGTGATGTGGTCTGTGCAGCATGGAGTGATGGGCACTGGATGACAGACCGCTTGTGGTCTGTGCAGCATGGAGTGATGGGCACTTCCAGCGATGAAGTTGGTGGGGAACAGGCCAGTGGTGCAGGCCTGGTGTCAGAGCTTCGTCCGGGAAAACAATTAGACACCATCTCCCCCATGTCGACCAGCATTTGCTTCACAGCCACAGGAAAAGGCTGAACTGCACGCGCTGGGTTAGTCCCTGTCCATCATTTCAAGTGTCCAACATTTCAGTCCCAATGCAGTGTGGCCTTTTGCTGTGACTACAGGTATGTCAGCGTCTTACAGACGGATTATTCACTGACAATTCCTGGTAGTCTTGGAGCACATTTTGTTGCTTTCTGAGCGGGAGATGTACACTGTATTTCAGTCAAAGTGCCTTTACCAGGTGACTCGGACTTTGCCGTTTGATAAGGCTCTTGGTCAGAGTCTGGAACATTCAGTACGGAGTCTGAGATGGAAGCCTCCTCATTTTCTCTCGCTTGTCTCTCAGGAGTTTCTCGTTCCTTCTCTCCAGAAGTGATGGCTGACCAGCCTTTTTTTTTTCCATCACAGGTAAAGGGTTGACATTTATGACACTACACTGTGCTGACTCGGAGGCTGGCAATTTGCACATTGTCTACAGGGTTTGTGTTGCTTATAGCTGCTACAGACCAGGGGATGAAAGTGTATTTCATGTGGGGTCAGACTGATCCTGTGTACTCTTGTGTCAGGATCTTCATGTTGGCATTTGCTCTGGTTACCGCCAGGTTTTTCATCAAAGTCATCTTTCTGATATGACATCATTCCTGTGCACTATATCCATCTGAGGTGACCAAGAGAGTCTAGTATCACCGTGAGGTAGGTTGGATTATCTTGTTGCAGAATGTTCTGATCTTAATCTGTATGGCGAAATTTTCGTTCTTTGGGGACACGAAAAAGCATGTGGCCTCAGCTTTGTCTGTCTTTCTGTCTTCCTGTCCTCTTTCTGTTTGTTTGTCCTTTTACTTTCTTTCCTTCTTTCTATTTGTTTGTTTGTTTGTTTCTTTCTTTCTTTGACCGCGTGTTTCCTTTGGCCAAGTCTGACCTGAAGTTCTCCACCACCTGCAGTGTGTGTGTTGCTGTGTTGATCTGATATGGGTGGACTGCTGGTCATTTGATACCATCACTGAACACCACGAGAGAGTGTCGTGAGATCACCCCCACCTTGATTACGTTCTCAGTGACCTTTACTAACGTGCTCGTCTGTCCATCAGATCTTATACAGGATGACCTTTAACACACAGGCAGCTGTGGACCCAGTGGCGAATGTCGCCACAGCCTTTCTTTATGAGGAGCTTCAGAAGGAGTCCTTTCCATATGTTGTCGAAAGCCTTAGTCAAGTCGAAGAAGGCATTGATTACATTCATCTGTTGGACGCCATTTTCACTGTCATGCGCTTGGATGTCTGTCTGGCCTTGTGTGTTATTGTTCTTGTGGAAACCTGATCGTGTGGAGCTCTTGAGGCTGTTCTCCAAGGGATGGTGGAGGCTCCTGTTGACAATTCGCATCATGGTTTTCTAAGACACTCAGACGACTACTGGGGCGATTGCCTTTATTTAACGCCTGTTCTTTTCCTTCTTTCCGATAATTGTTGCAATCGCTTCCTCCCAATGACTTGGAAATTCACCACAGTTCTGAGGCTGGTTGAATATGTCCATTAATGTTTGCTTGTTGTTCTTGTAAACACATTTAACACATTCATAGGTGATCCCATCATAGCGATTGTTTCGTTTTAAGCTGTTTGATATCACAGTCAGGTGAGGTCAGAGACCCCTGAGTCACTACAGCAGACAGCGCTTGCTTCTGAGCTCCTCTTTAGTTTTCTTTTTAACAACGGGTGGTTTTCCCACGTGGGCATGTAGAACGCAGCGTTCTTCTCTGTCTACATCTCTCCGTTTCTCCCCAGAAGTCTTGCTCTCGGAGAATGCTGGTGGATGTTTTCAGGGTCTTTGCTGGTCTTCAGAGCTCTGTGGCGTTCCTCTCCATGTTTAAAAAATGAGTGTCTCATACTGTGATTTATCCCCATCCCCCCCCCAAAAAAAAAAAAAAAAAAAAAAAAAAATTTCGCTTTATTGCAGCCATATGTAGCCTCGTTGCAGGTTCGATCCTCCAACTGTTCTCTTCCTGCTGTGAGCTGGTCATGGAGGCCCAGGACAGCAAGGCTTGCAGTCACCTCTTCTGTCTGGTGGTATGCTCTGTTCTGCTGTCTCTAGGACATTTGGTGATGCAATCTACACTCTGGCAGATGTCATTTCCAGAGTTGATGTGTCTCCACAGTGCTTGTCCATCAAATCTCCAAATTTGTCAAATTGGCCTTTTTCAAAATTCCAGCTACCTTCTTTCCGCTTTGTGGGGAAACTGTTCTGCCAGAAGTCGCTTTAGTAGGACGGGAACGGTGTCACTTCTTCCTGGCTGCTCTTTCATGTCTGTGCCACAAATCGTGTGGATTTTGTCCATTGTGATAGCCAAGTATCGGGTAGTCTGTCTTTACCATGCCCTGGAGAGACACGTTGTTTTTTCGTTTGGTGGTTTGTTAACAAGTTTGAGGCTGTTGTCTATCATCCGTGTTCCAAATGTTCTTCCCACTTGTCCAGCTCTAGATAGCCCCAAGCTATCAGTAGGTTCTAGTTTGCCATAGGCAGAGTATGTATTTGTAGATCATTGTAAGGTGGATCGTAGCGGTTGAATATGGCCGTTCTCTTCCTTGCAGAATCGCTTTTTCTGCATGAAAATCAGGTTCATACTCTGATCTCCCGATTTCTGTTGCAGGGATAATGTTTCTGACAAAGGTGATGATCCCTCTCACTTGCACGTCGGCTCGGCTGTGTCAGAAGACTTCATATCCTTCAATGAAAAAAATGGTGGTTGTCTATCTGGTGCAGTGCGATGCTGCACATGGCAAGTGTGTAGTACGCTAGCTGGTGTCAAAGGCAAGGCACTGCTGCCTTTATCAGTGGTGAAAAAAATAGGTCATGGCCAAGATAGGGAAATCAGTTTAGGAGGGGTGGAGTGGGAGACTATGGTTTAAAGAACCGGAGACGTGATTCGGTACCGCGTGAATGCACAGAATAGAAAAACAGAGATAAGCCGTTAAACTAAATCTGATATTTGGATCTATGCTGAAAGCTGCAGATTCTTTCCTTTGCTGGTCAGCCGTGTATTGCCGCAATTGCCAGATAATTCTAGCCAAATACGTGAACATGATAAGTGGCTTTATTTAAACTCATTTCTCAAAGAATGTGTATTATCGATAACGTAATATTAGTAGCTATTCCACATTAGAAGAGGCAACTAGGTTCTGGGGAAGAGGTGGTGTATGGAATGGTGCCGTTAGAAGTGATCAGCACCACGAATTCTGTGAACATGCGTTACATTTTGACCATATTTTACGTCAGTTAGGCATCACAGTGTTAACAGTGCTACATTAAAGATGAAAGACGGATACGAGAAAAACAGTCACATCCGTCCTCTTAGGAGATGATTATATCAGATCCTTCAAACACGATCTACATGGATCTGTCCTTCTCCATTTGTCTCACCACCCTTTTACTTCACCTGCATGTACTGTGTAGTCGCGCACATGTGCGTTGTGGGGTAGCTACCTTTCACGTTAGCCTCCCCTTTCCCCTATGTGAATTATGGCAGATGATGCTTTCTGTCTAAAAGCAGCACAACATAGTAGAAACTCACCTCGTTACACCTGATATAGCCGCAGTCCTCTTCGTCCCGTCCATCAGAACACTGCACCAGGAAGTTACAGGCCAGGTGAGGTTCCAGACCGTGTAGACCTTTCCAGTTCTTGTCTGTGCAGTTCCATCTCCTGTCGGTGAGGCGGTCAGGTCTGGACTTTTCCCTGAAAATGCTGATACCGTCTGGAAGGTGCGCGCGTGCGCGTGTCTGTGTGTGTCTGTGTGTGCACGTGCGCGCGCGCGCGCGTGTGTGTGTGTGTGTGTGTGTGTGTGTGTGTGTGTGTGTGTGTGTGTGTGTGAGAGAGAGAGAGGGGAGAGAGAGAGAGAGAGAGAGAGAGAGAGAGAGAGAGAGAGAGAGATGTGTGTGTGTGTGTCTGTGTGTGTGTCGTTGGTTTATCACTATCAGAACATAGCAAGGTGCCTCAGACAAATAATAAATTAGTAATATTCAGCTTCTAGTGACCTTTTTAGTGTCGATTTCATGCTGTCTGTTCTTTACCTTTACATTATACACAGAAACAATCAGAATTTAGTGTGGGGTTATTTCTAGATACTCTGACACATGTGTGTATGTAAGTATGGATACAGCACTCCCCCCCCCCCCCCCCCCCCCCCCCCCCCCACACACACACACACACACAATTATCAAGAGGAATAGCACTCGCCTTAAAAACGGTGAAAAGAAGACGAACTCGAAGCGGACGTCTTCGACCCGACTCCCTGTCGCTCACAAACAGAACCCCTGTTCCCATAAGCCAGGGATCCCACTCTGCCGCTGTGTCAAATATGTTGAATTCCTTTTCGTCCATCAGGAAAGCCAATCCATCGCAGATAAAGTCCTTGATAAGAAGTGACCAACACATGGAGCAAAGTGACCATCATTACATACCCATGAGGAATGTTTAGCACTCGAAAGAATTCAATTTTCATCTTGGCATCATATATGATACCTGCGTCTGGATGCCATCTTCGTGTCTGTAGTACGCCTTAAACACAAATTGGGTGGCTGGTTGAACAGTTGGTTAGCACATTGGCATTTTAGATTTTGTGTAAATTGTGATACGGTAACCTCTTTTGATTGTAGTGTTCACCCAAACGCTCGCACCCACGCACACATGCACACACACACACACACACACACACACACACACACACACACACACGCGCCCGCGCACTCACGCACGCAGAGAGAGAGAGAGAGAGAGAGAGAGAGAGAGAGAGAGAGAGAGACGGATGATTTAATCATTATAGGCCACAGCCCCTTATGATGGGGTGGATTACACATTGACAAAAATGATGTTGTAAAGCACATTGATCAAACGAAAACAGGACATAATTAAGAACAAGTTGTGCTTCGGAATTTGAAGGCTTTCTATAGATACAAGGCATATTCTTTAACAACATCCTCTTTAGTGCAGGCCATAAGTAAGATGAGTCTAAATACAGATGGCTGTCTGTAATATTTAGGATGAATGAACTCATCTCTAAGACCATTCAAGGCAGTACACTGCAATACAAAATGAACTTCATCTTCATATGTATTTATTTTTTTCATAATGGACAGGAAAGATCAGAGCTGTTTTGTTGCCTATAACGAACACGATGAACAAAGATATCCGATATTCCCAATCTAAATCCTGTCATGATAAATTTCAGATGTCTGTCCATTTTCATTGACAAATAAGTCGGATATGATGCAAGGAGTTATACTGTCTATACAGATCAAATCTAGTACTATCATTTATGCGGGGATTCCATTATTGCCAGCTGCTATCAAACAGTCTTGAACGAACCATTCGGATAAAAGTCGGTTCGTCTCATACACCCTGATTTAACCAGACATATCCAAAGCCTAATTCATATAACTTCATTCTCAATTTTGTTGCCCAGTTTGGTCTTCCCCTAGCATCCAGATTACACAACATGTTATAAGCTTTCTTTGGTGACCTAGAATCGTTCGTTTTTATCTCTTCCAACCAGTAACAAATACATCTAACTGCAGAATTCAGATATATTGGATGCCTATTAGTTTCCCAGTAAATGAAATCATTAGATGTTTGTAGTGAAACCCTGAAAAATCTCTTCAAAGCAAATAAATGTACTTTCTCACAATTTGCTGCAGCTTTATCCAGACCCCAGATTTCAGCACCATATTGGACAATGGGTGGACTTGGAAGTCAAAGAGTTTTACAGATATTTCAATGACTGATTTCCCAAACTTGATAATTTCCACATTATACACAAAGCAGCATGTTTTGCTTTGCCTGCTAGATCTTTACAAGCAATTTCCCGCCACTTCTCAATTTAGATTTTACACAGTCATACACACTTATAATACATTTATATATTTTTCCATGGATACCATTTTT
>JADBJO010016674.1:5000-12500 GCA_016801955.1 Conus betulinus | reverse complement strand
AATGAAATGAGGCAGGGAACAGTAAACAACAAACAGTAAACAAGTGGGGTAGTTTTTGCTCCCACAAGGAAACCTAACACAGAGTAGTTTTTATTCAAGACTGGCACAGCCTTTTAAACTTGAATAAAGTCAGACAAATACAAAGACGAACAATCTAATAGTGGGGGGAAAAACAAGCGCAGGCCAACAACTAAATTGTCTTCATAGTAATGACTTGGCAAAACTTTGGACTTAAAGAGGGGGGAGGGGGAGGGGGGGGGGGGGGGGGGGGGGAGGTTTGAAGATGTAAAAACTGGGAACTTGAAATTAAGAAAATAAATTTCTATTATATCAGATATGAAAACTCTTCACTGGCTGCATAAGGGAACCATCGCAATCCCTTTTAAAGGCAGATATATTTGTATTGCAAAACAAACACACAGACAAAAAAGGCCGAAAAAAAAGAGACACAGTAGCAGAAAAATAAAATGAATAACATGGAAAATGGGAGTAAGGGAGTGGACACAGTATCACATCATCAACAAAAACATGTGAACCCTTTACAAATACGAGAGAAACTTATACAATAACGTTAAGTAGTTTAGGGTAGAAACCATCGTTTCCATAAGTATTGTGTTGAAGTATAATAGTTCAATTTGATTAACCTTTTTCCTTACCCACCCCCACCCCACCCCCCACCCCCCTTTTCTTTTCCCCTTTTCATTTTTTTTCCCATTTCCTGTTATTGTTTTTCTTCCCATTGGAAGACACTATGACATCGATCACTTAAGCAGAAAAAAGATTACTAATTTTAGCGATGACGTTGGCTAAACAATAAGTAAACAAACTATCTATCCAGTACACTACGTCTTGGCCAATCGACTTGTCAGTCAGCTTCTTATTTCAGGAGTAAAGAAATGGATCATAATGAATAAATAAGAGCTAAACTATAAAGTTACAGAAAGTAAAATATGAAAAAGGCAAAAACATTTTTTAAAGAGAAAGTCAGGGCTGAAATCGGTTCGATTCGGAGATAAAGTGGTGTACTTTTCCAAATATTAATGAATTCACATCAGGTTGAAGATCACGGCTACCTTCTAAAAGAAAACGTTATTGGGTATAATTCTGTGGAAGAGTCAAAATTGCTTTTTCACGAACTATATTGAACAGGGGACAGAATAACAAATAGTGTTCTGCTGTTTCTCTTCCATTGCCACAGCTGCAAGAAGGATTATTATCCAGATGTCGGTTAACCATATCGTTCTTTAGATCGCTCATACCTAAACGGAGCCGGCAGTGAATTACTTGTTCTCTTCTTTTACCAAAATAGTAGTAAGGTGGAACCCTAGCGTCATCAATAGACAGATATCGTTTCAGTTGGCTCAAGGAGGTGCTAGTTTTAGTGTAGTCAGGTAGTGCATTTTGTTTGTTTGTTTGTTTTTAAAACCCTCCCAATGCACCCAGCTGTAGAATGGGCACCTGGGTCAGTCCAGGGAAGTTGAAAATGGCCGATGGGGAAGGATGGGCACCGCCCTCCATGATACCGTGCCCCGTGCACAGTGAGCCACTCACAGTGTATTGTCCCTAAAGCCGTTAGGCTGTACAACTTTAACTTTTGTTTATTTATTTATTATTTTATGCCGTGCCCCGTAGTGAGCCACTCACAGTGTATTGTCCCTAAAGCCGTCAGGCTGTACAACTTTAACTTTTGTTTATTTATTTATTATTTTATACCGTGCCCCGTAGTGAGCCACTCACAGTGTATTCTCCCTAAAGCCGTTAGGCTGTACAACTTTAAGCTTTTGTTTATTTTTTTTTTATTCCATTTTTTTTTCAATCGAACAAGGTTTGCACCTATAATGTATCATCATTCTTACTATACATGGGGTTGATCGTATAACACATACACATATCAAATATCTAATACAGTGCATAATAACAGGCTTTAGGTGAAGTTAATTGTCCTGTTCACCATACAGTATTGTTCAGCATAGAATTATATTATAGTCATTTTATATAATAGTTAATCACAAATAAATTGCAGAACTTTATTAAGCTGTCCACATACCTTTATGAATACATAACTGGACAAACACAGTCATACATCAATCACCTTTATGGTCAATGTTGGGTCAACGTGGGTCAACCAGAGCTAATTTAAAAAAGTCATACATCGTTTGGCAAATATTTGTGTATTTGTGTGTATATAGTACATGACTTCTATTAACAACAACAACAACAGCAACAACAACAACAACAACAACAACAACAACAAAATCAAAAAGAAAACAACCTTTGTAACAGTGATTTACTTCTGTTGTCTTAATCAGTTTGTATAAAATTTGTGTATGATGCCCATTTCAGTACAAATTTATCATACTGCATGGAAGTGTTGAATTCATATTTGTCTATCTCTTCAGCTTCTTTTAAATCTCTTGAGAATAATTGGAGTGTTGATTTTTTTTTTTATTCTGCATTTAAAAATAGTATACTTAGCTAGTATAAAATGTGCAAAAAAGCAATTATCCGTTTTTGTTTGTGTTATCATTTCCAAAGAGTACTAGTAACTGATTCAGTTACAATCTCTCACAATTTACACATTTTCCTTTTATGTACTCTGTAAATTCTGTCCAAAAAAATTGCACATGCTGACATTCACACAAGTAGTGCGAAATAGAATCTTTAACATCTTCACAAAAGCTGCACTTGTGTTTTCTATTATTCCCATATCTGTTAGAATTGAATTTGTAACCAAACCCCAATAGTTAATTTTTATTTGAAACCACTTTAACCTTATATCGTTTATTATTCCTTTTGTTTCCATGAAAATATTTGCCCAAATATGTAATGATGTTTTGTGTCCTCACTCCCTGATGTAGTGATGCTTTGTGTCCTCACTCACTGATGTAGTGATCCTTTGTGTCCTCACTCACTGATGTAGTGATGCTTTGTGTCTCTCACTCACTGATGTAGTGATGCTTTGTGTCCTCACTCACTGATGTAGATCCTTTGTGTCCTCACTCACTGATGTAGTGATCCTTTGTGTCCTCACTCACTGATGTAGTGATCCTTTGTGTCCTCACTCACTGATGTAGTGATCCTTTGTGTCCTCACTCACTGATGTAGTGATCCTTTGTGTCCTCACTGATGTAGTGATCCTCTGTGTCCTCACTCACTACAGTGAATGTCTAACTCCTCAGAACCTGCTGAAGGCGGCCAGTTGGAGCTGTTACGCATTGCCCCTTCCTGTACTGAGAGACGAACAGGGTGCCACTGGAGGATGCAGGGGAGGTGGGGTGGGTGGGGGAGGGGGGAGGGAGTGGGCATGTATTCATTGGTGACACAAGCACAGCTGCCTCGCCAAAGCCGCTCTGGGCGATCAGGGGACATAACCACGCCTTCAAAAAGCCAGACAGTCACAGCCATGGTTGCCTTTCTTTGTGTGCTTCCACCACCTCTCTCTCTCTCTCTCTCTCTCTCTCTCTCTCTCTCTTGCGCAAAACCAGTTTTCTCTCCCAATGCATGGGTGATTTCATTGTATCGTTATTCTTGAGGGTTTTGTTTTTTTGTTTTTTTTTTTGTTTCTTAATCGGCCCAAGTGAATGTCAACCGGGACACAGCCAGAACAGTTGAGCAAATCATGAACAAAAGTTCAACTTTCCTTTCCAAGATCGATCTTTGGAGAGTCTATAAAATAATGTTGTGACGTCATTTCACTGGTGTATAAAGATACTGCTGTGTCGATTCCAAGTGTGTTCTGCGGTGGGACATTAAACCTTCACTTACTTCCTGACCACACCACATCCTTAAAGGAAAGTCAGTGAGTATTTATTTCTGTAGTCTTATTTCAAATAGAATAGATTGGTACGACCTGAAGCAGACAGGCAGACGACAGGTGATCGTGTTGTTGTGTTGCACACACAATGTCGAAGGAAACGGCAGCTTATGTAGGTCAGTTCACAAGGCAGTGACTACATTCAGCCAACTCTACCCCGCTGGGGTTCTCACAAAGCGAGCGTCATGTGCTGAAGAGATAAGTTTCCATGGTTTCATTTACAATGTCAAGAGTACATTGCAGCGCGTGATGTTTTATATGTCCGCTATCTCTGAATGGACAACAGGTCGTCCACCTACTTTCGGTTTCAGTTGGTAATTCCCTTCATTACTGGCATGTTCCTGGAGAAGATTTACAACCACCATGTGCTGTTCTGAGTGTAGAAATCCATATTATATTTTTGTGTGCTGTGTTGTTATTGATATGTCTGTCTGGATCTCGTTTTTTTTTGTTTTTTTTTTTTTGTGTAGCTTAGTCTGCCTGCGTGATCAACAGACTGACTGTCTGTCTTGATGTCTCTGTCTCTCTCTCTCTCTCTCTCTCTCTCTCTCTCTCTCTCTCTCTCTCTCTCTCTCTCTCTCTCTCTCTCTCAACGCATATGCATATTCTTTGTCTTGCAGCTGTTTGTAAAAGTGTGTGTGTGTGTGTGTGTGTGTGTGTGTGTGTGTGTGTGTGTGTGTGTGTGTGTTCCTCTGTGTGTGTGTGTGTTCCTGTGTGTGTGTGTGTGTGTGTGTGTGTGTGTGTGTGTGTGTGTGTGTGTGTCCTCTGTGTGTGTGTGTGTGTGTGTGTGTGTGTGTGTGTGTGTGTGTGTGTGTGTCTTCCTCTCTGTGTGTGTGTGTGTGTGTGTGTGTGTGTGTGTGTGTGTGATGGATGTCCCCTATTTTTTCAGCAGATTTCCAGGATTAGTTTCCTTAGTGTTGATGGGAAAACGCAACATGTAACCGTACACTTTGGCTATGTTGATCTTACCAGTTGAGTGGGAGTAGGGCCGGGTTGAGTGGGAGTAGGGCCGGGTTGAGTGGGAGTAGGGCCGGGTTGAGTGGGAGTAGGGCCGGGTTGAGTGGAGTAGGGTTGAGATGGGAGGTGGGGGTGGGAGCTGCGTGGACTTTGTGTTGTCTTTGTTGTCTGGGACAAGCCTGTGTGCACTTGTGTGTGTGTTTTTTTTTTTTTCTGGAACTATAACTTCATTCAGAGGTTCTGGCATTTCAATTCAATGACAACAATGACAAGAAACTATTTTCACGTGGCGCAATCCTCCAGCTTAAAGGAAGTGTACTGCACGGTTCTGAAAACCAATACATATTAAAACACACACACACACACACACACACACACACACACACACACACACACACAATCAAGTACACTTACACCCCCTCACATGCACGCATACTCACATATAAAAACACACTCGTACAAACTCACACTTATGGACCGATTTTAGAGCCCTCGACCAATGATGTAACGGCCTCTTATGTTTTCTCCCGCTGATGTAGTGATCTTTTGTGTCCTCACTCACTGATGTAGTGATCCTTTGTGTCCTCACTCACTGATGTAGTGATCCTTTGTGTCCTATAAGCAACATTATCTTATCTTATCTTTGTGTCCTCACTCACTGATGTAGTGATCCTTTGTATCCTCACTCACTGATGTAGTGATCCTTTGTGTCCTCACTTACTGATGTAGTGATCCTTTGTGTCCTCACTCACTGATGTAGTGATCCTTTGTGTCCTCACTCACTGATGTAGTGATCCTCTGTGTCCTCACACACTGATGTAGTGATCCTTTGTGTCCTCACTCAGTGATGTGGTTATCTCTTCAGTCCTTACATTCTGATGTGGTTATCTTTTGTGTCCTTACTCACTGATGTGGTTATCTTTTGTGTCCTTACTCACTGATTTGTTTATCTGTTGTGTCCTTACTCACTGATTGTTTATCTGTTGTGTCCTTACTGATGTGGTTTGTCTTTGTGTCCTCACTCGCTGATGTAGTGAACTTTGGTTCCTTACTCACTGATGCGGTTATCGTTTGTGTCCTTACTCACTGGTGTAGTGATCTTTTGTGCCCTCATTTACTGATGCAGTGATCTTACTCACTGATGTAGTGATCCTTTGTGTCCTCACTGTGACGAAATGCTTGACGAGTCCACTAGATCGGTTCACGTAGACCCTAAACCGCAGAAAAGATTTCGAATCTATGCCCACTTTCCCGTTTCCACCCTCCCTCACTCCCAAATGGGGTGTATGACACTACGGGAAAATTTACATTGCCCTGCAACAATACTGCCACTCTCACCCCACCCCTTCCCTCCGTTATCTTCAACCCCACTCCCTATCCCTTGACAAAAAGGCACCAGGCCTCCCCCCCCCCCCCCCCCCCCCCCCCCCCTCCCTCTCTCTCTCTCTCTCTCTCTTAGAATGACATGGGCCACGATTATCACCATATGCTACAAAGAAAGTTTACGTCACTCGTGTAGACGTGTTCGCCTTTCCCCGTTCCAGCTCTCTGGCATATATATATATACACTTCGCCAGCAATTGAATAATAATCGGCACACTACAGAGGAACCTCCCTCCTTCTCTACGCCCCCCCCCCCCCCCCAAACCCTCTTCCATATACACCACCTGCACGCTGCGGACACCTGGTCAAGGATGACATTGTGATGACCCGCGCTGGTCTCATTAGCATTTATGCTGAAGACGCGTGCATAAATTGTCGGTCGTTGATCACCGATCAGTGCAAGGGAAGATTACCTCGTTTGCAATTGGCCAAATGACAGACAGTCTCCTCCCTTTCATTGCCCTGAGTGACAGCCCTGTCTCACCGCAACAAGATGAGATACTCAGTTTAGCGTTTAAAATAGCAGACACATGGCGTCGCAACTTCACGGACCCCTCAAGACTGCCTGTAAATCAGACCAGTGAAAGACAAAGGGACGACCCGAGAGAAGGCATGGTAATTTACTTCCACTTTTTGATCCCAAGTCTAAGTCATTGATTCATACCAGGAAACTGTGACCTTTTACTTCTTGATCCCAAGTCTAAGTCATTGATTCATCTCAGGAAAATTTGAGTTGACACTTTTTACATTTTGAATCTAGGCATTGATTTTTAGGTATGCCATGTGGTTTAGCAGTGTAACTTTGTGACCATACTTGGTGACATGTTTCAAAATGATGAATGGATAGTCTGTGTAGTACTTTGCTTTCCACCATGTGGTAAAAGGGGTTATGATTCTTTGTTTGTGTGTGTGTGTGTGTGTGTGTGTGTGTGTGTGTGTGTGTGTGTGTTCATCCTGACCTTTGCCAGTAAGCAATTCTATCTGTTAAGATGATAAATTTAGATCAGAAAAACAGTATGCCTGTACAAGGTTAAAACTGCTAAGCTGATATATAAATACTGGAGATTGTTGGAATGATTTGTAGTGTATGACTTTAAGTCTACACCACGAGTGTACTTGGTTTAAGTGTATCCTAAGTTACTATAATTTAATTCATAAGAAACATGGAAGAGTTATTTGACTGAAACTGTTAGCATTGTATTACTGTCTCCTACCCTTTTGTTACCTTAACCCAGCCTTTAGACAAAAGTGGAGATTGATAGTTATAGTAGAAACTCTACAATAGAGCAAACATTTGCTGGCTGGGTTCACACACCTCTTTCTGAAAGATAGGAGGGTGTATGTGA
>JADBJO010016673.1:22500-39879 GCA_016801955.1 Conus betulinus | reverse complement strand
TCTTCTTGTCGTTGAAAAAGATACACGTTTGTGGGTCAACCTGTCTACAGCCCATAGAACAGATGTACTCGGCTGCACTGGGAAACAAACAGACGGGCAGACGACGGACGAGACAGGCAGCTCAGGTTGATGTGCAGGTGAGGCTAAGATATTTTATATACATCATTACTATTTATGTATTCATTTGTTTATTACATTTTTTGTTTCATATACTGTAATAATCCATTTTTTTTTTTAACCTTGGATTAAAATCCCCGCGTAAAATCATTATAGAGGGGAACACGTTTGGTCCTCAACATAGAGCCATGTTCAAATAACACTTGTTTGGAATGTGGTGCGTCATGGAAAGAAATTGCATGCACCTTAACCTCGCTTCACATGTGCAGGCTGAAAGTTTCTCTTTAGAAAAAAATAAAGATCTCACGAAAGAGTGCATTCTTCATGTCATGAAACGTTACCGTTTTGGTGCAGTTATATACCGGAAAGCAACTTACGTCATGGAAGTGTGTGCTGGTTTTGCGTACACCGAATTCACACCTGAAAGATGAAACCACACCATTTCAACTTTTTAATCCCCTTTTTAATTTTTTTTTTTTTCGGGAACCGCCAAAACATAATGATCCACACATGATGATCATGCAGCTTTCTTGTCTGATTAAAAAGATGGTGTGTCTTCTTGCTTTCTCAGTGTCTTCTAGATGGACTTCTAATTCGTTGGTGAGCGTTCCTGCAAATTTGCTGCGCCCAACTGTAACTCACCCCATTCCGCTTCATGAAATCTGACACACATTGCTGTTGTCAAGCACAGTTCAAACCTGCTTTTCCCAATCAAACATTTCAAACAAAACTGTTTAGCAACTTTTCTTAATGAAGCATTTCAACAAACTGTTTCCATGAAGGTATGTCCAGTATATGAACAGTAACTTAGTTGCCACTTGGGAACGAATTAAAAGAGTGAATGGTAAGTGAAAGCGAATAGGTTAGATTTTTTTTTTACAACACTACGGTTGCACTGTATACATGCATCCTATTCTCTTCTTCTTCTTCCTTCTTCTTCCTTTTTGCTGCTCTTCTTCTTCTTCTTCTTTCTTTCTTCTTCTTCTTTCACACCCTCTTCTTCTTCTCTTCTTCTTCTGCTTCTTCATCTCCTCATTATCGTCATCGTCATAATCGTCATCGTCATCGTCGTCATCATCGTCATCATCATCATCATCATCATCATCATCATCATCATCATAAATGAGTTCTCAGGGGAAAAGGGTCTTTTCTCTTTTGCTTGCAGATTGTGGACGTGACGAAGGATGAAGAGAGCGGCGAGACACGCTGGACTTCTTGCTGAAGACCGAGGATGGGGAGGTGATAGACGTGACAACAGCCTTGCAGACTCTGCAGTCTCTGAGCAGGGACGAGATTGAGCGCCCTGCTGGGGGTGCCGGTAGGTTCAGGTGTTTTAGTCCTTTCTTGTTTCATTTCTTAGTTGTTCTCATGATTGTATGCCTACTGTTCTCTCTTCCTTCCGTCTGCCTTGAGTGTGCCCCTCTCCCCATCCCCCAGCTCTCACATATATGCACGCGCGCGCACACACACACACACGCACGCACGCACGCACGCACGCACACGCACACTCACACACACCACACACACACACACACACACCACACACATGTATATACACACACACACACACACACACACACACACACACATAGATATAATATATTATATATATATATATATATATATATAAATATATATAAGAGAGAGAGATAGGCATACACCACATGTCAGTGGATGAATAGATATTTCAATACCTATGTAAGTGTGTGTTAAAATGTGTGTTAATCTGTCCATTTGATATCACACCTAAAAATGTGTTTCAGGTCATATCAGATATTGAGGCGATAACAGTGTCGGCAAACATGACGTCCATCTATCATGATGTCGACAATGCATCTAACGTCACCATCAGCATCCTTGTCTACAATTGACCAGTCACCAATAGAAAGTAGCACGGTGCCTGTGGGATCGATCATCAGTGTACACACACCGCAGACACCGCTTCTTACTCCACTTTAGTCAGTAATATCATCCCAACCAGTTGTCCTTACCACGTCACTGACAGCGTCCCTGGGGTTCCCACAGAGAGCCAGCACGACGCATCATCGATGTTTCAAACGTTCGCTTCATCCGCGAGTTACAGCCAAAGCATCCTTGGTAGTTCAGAACAGTCTGTGTTTCCAGAGTTATCGACATGGTCATTTTTGACTGATTCCGTACATTCCAGTGCTTCTGATTTGTTCCAGTCCTCAGGGCTGGTTTCTGTGATAACGAGCATGCATACCATGGTTTCCCCAGCTTTCAGTGACGAGTTTCTTTGCCAGAACCAGTGCAGTCTTCTCTTTCTGGGGATTCAGTGTTCAGTTCGTCCTCACGGCAATCAGCACCTCCCACTCTATCTCCCACTGCAGTCGTGGTGTCATCTCATGTCATGGTCTCTCCATCCCCTGTGGCTACCAGCCGACTGTCGGGGTCCTCAGGTAGCGCAAGCTCAGTTGTGTTTCCAACGTCTTCGTTAGCAGCGTCGGGAAGTGCGTCACTGTCTTCAGTTCTCACGGAGCCACCGCAGCCCAAGCCCACGTCATTCCTGCGACTGAGGATCAAGTACCACCTGGGACGGATGTGACGTCACCGGACTTTTGGGAAAGGATGAAAGAAAGGTAAGTTGAAGGAGTATGTTGTGTAATTCATACACGCCCACTTTGGAATTGTCAGAACTGTTGTTTATTTGTGCTGTTGTATTAATCAGTAGGTGAAAAGTGTTTCCAAAGTAAAAGAATGCTAAAGAAATTGTCAGTGCCAGCATGCTTTAAAATTGTTATTTTTGTGGCTGTTTTTGTTTTATTATTTTATTTGTGCTGTAATATTCTTATCATTATTATCATCATTTTATCGAATTGGATAAATGAACAGAAGGTAAGATGCTAAAAAAAGAGACAAGGAAAAGTGACAAAACAACCGCTCGATACACCAGTGGTAGGTAGTAGTAGTACTACTTGTAGCAGCGTTGTCATCATCATTATTGTTGTTTTAGTAGAAATAGTGGTAGTAGTGGTAACAGTAGTTGTAGTAGTAAATAGTGGGTAGTCGTAGTAATAGTAGTCGTAGTGAAAGCATACCTGTTGTTGTTGTTGTTACTCTCTTCTTCTCTTCTTCTTCTTCTACTACTTCCTTTTTTTCTCCTCTTCTCATCTTGTTGTTGTTGTTGCTGTTGTTGTTGTTTGTTCTTCTTCTTCTTTCTTCATCATCATCTTCTTCTTTTTTTCTTCGTCTTCTTCTTCTTCTTCTTGTCATTAAAATAAAACACACGTGTGGGTGAAATTGTTCACAGCCATAAAACAAAATGTACCTGGCTGCACTGAGAAAACGACAGACGGGCAGGCGACGAAAGAGGCAGGCAGACCTGGTTGATGCACAGGTGAGGCTAAGATGTTTTTTATATACATAATGATGAATATTCATGTATTTACTTGATATTTACGCTTCTGTGTTTCATGTATTTGCTGTTAATCATGTTTGATTTTTATAAACGAGGGTTAGACAGCCACATGATACCAGTTATAGAGGGAACAGTGAATGTTTGTCTTGAGTCTAGAACTATGTTTAAATGAAACGTGTATGGAATGTGTACGTCAAGGAAAGAAACGCATGCACATTAACCACGCTTGGAACATGTGCGCTGAAGCTTTTGTAAAAAGAAATGTCACTAAAAAAATTACATTAATCATGTAAATGAAATGCAGTATACAGGAAAATACCTTACGTAATGTGGATGTGTGTGCTGTGCTTGTGTACATGAATTTACAGCCTGAAAGATAAAACATGTTAACTTTTATTCCTTTTTGTGTGTTTTTTTTTTCGGGAACCGCCCCAAAACGGATGATCCACACAATGAGGAAACTCTGGCTCAATTAGGGGGGAAATTCTGATAACCGTCACACAACTCTTTCGGCTGCTGTTCAATAAGATAACCTGTAAAAGCCGAAGAGAGGATTATTGTTAGTCTTCATGGTGTAATGTATGGGCCATTGTGGTGCAGTTGCATGGAGAGGAGAGAACAAATTGCAGCACTTGGGAAGAACTGGGGAGATTATGGAGAAACGTTTCTGTTTGGCAATGAAGCTAAACAAGAAATGTTTAGGTGGAAACAAAATGTTATGGTTTCATGCAATTCAGTTAACACCTTCCATGAGGAATGAGAATTTGTCGTTTTCATCTGATGTATCACTCAGTGGAAGAGGATGCTCCTGTGAGCTAAGCAGGACAAACGGGCGGTGGTGTGAAGAAGAATCCAAATAACATATTAATGTATCAGAAGTGAAAGCAGGACTGGTTTCGTTGCAATTTCTCGCTATTGATTAATAGAGTAGTCATATCAGACTGACGATGGATAACACCACTGCTGTCGATTCGTATAGATAAAATGGGACATATTATTTACAAAGCTGTAAGTCTATTGTGAAAAGCATTTGGGATTTTTGTGTTGAAAGAAATATTTGCGTATTCGCTGCTTACGTGCCAGAGAAACAAAATGCGATTGCTGATAAAAAAAAAAAATCTGCAGGCATAAACCTTGATGCTAAATGGAAACTTATTGTTAATCGGCAGAAACAAGCACTACCAATCCTGGAATGCCAGATGTTTGATTTGCTTGCTTCTGGAATTAGTCATCAGTTCCAAGATATGTTGCATACAGACCAGACCCTGGTGCTTTCGCCATTAATCCAGTTCATGATCTAGCTTCAGATGTTATGCTTCCCCACCCCCTTTATTGTGATATTACAGCGGAAAAGAGAAACGGAAAAGGTCCAAGAAGTTAAGGAGGAATTGTAGTTCGTACTGGCCCAATCAGCCATGGTTTCTAAAGTTAGCAAACATGCTGACAGGCAAACGAGCGCTGTTTTCAGCAGGAGAAATTCTGCTGCACCAACCAGGAGAACGTGTTCAACACAAGCTAAGAAAGTAATAAAGTTAGTTGTATGAAAAGTCTCCAGAGAAGAAGATGCAGAAACTCCAGACTTTCATATCAAGCAGTAGAAATCATCTGCTCGTCCTGAAAACCAGGAACATCCTAATGTATGCACACCATACATATCACATGGTGGAAACATTTTGCGAGCAAAAGGGACATATTACCATTTTTCCGCTTTTGAATGAAGCAATGAATGTCAAAACTTTTCCGTTCAACTCAGGCGTAAGCTACAGCAGTATTTATGTGACAAGATCAGTTCTTTCGTGTTCTTTGGATATTAAAAACTGTGACAGTTTGGGAAACAAGAACATGGTTCTAAGATTCATGAAATATGTATAAAAGTCTGTGTGTGTGGTCGTCAAGTCGTAACGACGAAAGTATCACCTATGGCACTGTAATTCAGAGTATAAAGGCTTAGTGGCCCAAAGTAGTGTGAAGAAAACCGTATAGAGCCATCTGCAGCGGACGAGAAAGTTTGTGAGCGTGGACGATGTCAGAAATAGAAGCCAAGGAGACAGTTAGTAGGGGATTAATGAGTTTACAGTATCTGCATCCCCTCCTTTTCCTACCCTTTCCCCTCTTTTCCTTCCATCCATCCTCCGAACCAGTTTGCGATTGTGTACTATACTTGTCACGCATTATTCGTGTACAGTAAGGTAAATGTGACTTGGTAACGAAGTAAGGAATGAGTAGTGAATGTAAGCGCATTGGGTAGCTTTTTAGCACTAAGATTTACTGTTCAAATGCTTCTTCTTTGTCTCCTTTCTGTTTTCTCCTCCTGCTCCTCTTCTTCCGCTTCTTCTTTTTTTTTTCTTCCTCTTTGTCTTCTTCTTCTTCTTCTTCTTCTTCTTCTTCTTCTTCTCAGCGTCATCAACATCATCACATCATCGACATTACATCATCATCATCATCATCATTAGTATCATCATCGACATAATTATCAGTATTATCATCATCATGATCATCATCATCATCATCATCATCATCATCATCATCGTCGTCGTCGTCGTCGTCGTCGTCGTCGTCGTCGTCGTCGTTGTCTTCGTCGTCGTCGTCGTCGTCAACATTATCACCATCATTATGGACGAGTTCTCGGGAAACAAAAAGTCTTTTCTGTTTTGCTTGCAGATTGTGGACGTGACGAAGGATGAAGAGAGCGGCGAGACAACGCTGGACTTCTTCCTGAGGACCGAGGATGGGGAGGTGATAGACGTGACAACAGCCTTGCAGACCCTGCAGTCTCTGAGCAGGGACGAGATGAGCGCCCTGCTGGGGTGCCGGTAGGTTCATATGGGGGTTTTAGTCCTTTCTTCATTCATGTGTTTGTTGGTTGTTCGCATGATTGTGTGCCTACCCTTCTCTCCCTTTCTCTACTCTGGTCTGCCTCCCCTTCCCCTTTCTCCAACACCCACACATGTGCGTTTGCAAACACACACACACACATACATACACACATCACCGCCACCACCACCACCACCACCACCTCCTCCTCCCTCTCCTCCTCTGTGCACACACGCGCGCGCGTACTTGCACACGCTTTTTTAATGAAATTTTTTTTAATGTGATCAATAACGAACCGCCAAGAAAACATAGACAAAAACGAATCACAAGACAAAACACGACGCGTTTCGACTTCTTAGGTCTTCTTCAGGCAAGATGCAAAACACTCGGGACAACGAAAATGAACGAGCAATCACTTATCTTCATTCACTTCAGCGCAAGATGGGCGTTGAATGGATAGATAGACATTTGAATAGATATGTAAAGTGTGTGTTCGTGTGCATGTGTGTTTCAGCTATGCTGTCAATGTTCTTATCGTCACTTAAGCTTTGAATACACAGCAAAGTTCACGCACATATCATGCTTGAAAACAAAGAAACTCAAACACAAACTGTATGTGCAAGCACGCACGCACGCACGCACGCACGCACGCACGCACGTCTTTTCAAGCTACGTATCTATTTGTCTATCTACCTTCCTCTCTCTTTTTTTTCTATTTTCCATGTCTATTCGTCTATCTATCTGCACCTGTCTGTCTGTCACCTAGTCTTTCTGTCTACCTGTCTGTTAATTTGTCTCGTTGATATCATACATAAATATGTTTCAGGTCGTATCAAATATTGAGGCGATAACAGTGTCGGCAAACATGACATCGTCCATCATGATGTCGACAATGCCAATAATGACACCATCAGCATCATTGTCTACGATTGACCAGTCACCACTAGAAAGTGGCACGGTGCCTGTTGAATCGGTCATCAGTGTACACACGGCAGACACCGCTTCATACTCCACTTCAGTCAGTAATATCATCCCAACCAGTGTCCTTGCGACGTCACCGACAACGTCACTGAGGGTTCCCACAGAGAGCCAGCACGACGAATCATCGATTTTTCAAACGTTAGCTTCATCCATGGATTTTACCCAAAGCATCCTTGGTAGTTCAGAACAATCTATGTTTCCAGAGTTGTCGACTTTGCCTTTTTTGACAGATTCCGTATATCCCAGTGCTTCTGATCTGTTCAGGTCCTCAGGGCTGGTTTCTGTGACAACGAGCATGGATACTGTGGTTCCCCAGCTTTCAGTGACGAGTTCTTTGCCAGAACCAGTGCAGTCTTCGACTTCCGGGGATTCAGTGTTTAGTTCGTCCTCACGGCAGTCAGTACCTCCCACTCTATCTCCCACTGCAGACGTGGAGTCATCTCAGGTCATGGTCTCTCCCTCCCCCTCCCCTGTGTCTACCAGCCGACCACAGGGGTCCTCAAGTAGAGCAAGCTCTGTTGTGTTTCCAACGCCTTCATTAGCAGCGTCAGGAAGTGCGTCACTGTCTTCAATCATCACGGAGCCACCGCAGCCTAAGCCCACGTCATTCCTGCGACTGAGGATCCGAGTACCACCTGGGACGGATGTGACGTCACCGGACTTTTTGGAAAAGATGAGAGAAGGTGAGAGGTGTATGGGGTCAGGAGGGATAATGTCAGAGAGAGTTATCCGAGCATCACTAAGAAAGGATGTGATGTGTCTGACCTTTCAGTAAAGGATGAAGGAAGTTGAAGGACGGGTGAGGACTACGAGGTGTTTGGAATATGCGAAGATGAATCAGTAGTAATATCTTATCTCTTCTTTGAAGGAACGCACGACATGGACGCGCACAAACCTACAGACTTTCACACACGCTCATGCATGAATGTAGATGCTATGCTGACAAATTCACACACATTTACGCATAGATACACATGCCACTCGTGGGTAGGAAGATACACCAGGCTAACGCACCTTCACACATGTAGAGGCTTACATACCAGGCTAACACACCTTCACACATGCACTGGTACTTACGCTAGGGCTCACACATCTTCATGCATACAGATATACACACCCGGCTGACACATCTTCACGAACAAACAGGAATACGCACTGGGCTTTGAAACCTTCATATGGTTAGGTTTATACATTAGGCTCTCTTCATATGGGTAGATTTACACACTAGGCTAACACGTCCTCGCGCATGCACAGGTATATATGCCAGACTAGCTCATCTGTATGGGCACACAGGCATTTACACCAGACTAACAGACGTCCGCGAGCACAGATATGCAGAGGAGGCTAACACGGCTTCACGCACACACAGACATACACACTAAGCTAGGACACTGTGACACACGGGTAGACATACACACCAGGCTGACAGTTGTTCACGCAGGCACAGGAATACACGCCAGCCTAACACGCTGCTAATGAAGCGTTGGAAAGAAAACAGGGTGCAATATACAATAAAATAGCTGTGATGTCACTGAAAGAAATGGTTATACACACCAGGCTAGAACACCTTCACATTTAGGCAGATATACGTATCACTTACCACGCTAACACATTTTCGCGCCTGCACAGGTATACACGCCACGTTGACACAACGCTATGCATGAAGAGGCATACACACCAGGTTAACACACATTCATTCAAGAAGAAATCTATACACATGCCAGGCATGCAAATGTTCAAACCAGAGAGACTGTTTAATTTGTTACACATTACTTTTGATTTGTCTGAACCGTCACCCTTTGTACTATTGTGTCAATCACTGCTGGATAGAACATGCGAAAAGTTTGTACATATCACGTTTGGTTTGTCTAAACCAGTGTTCAATTGTGCTGTGGTATTGATCAGTACGTTGAAAGAGTATGCTGAATGATTTATACTCGTTACTTTTGATTTATCCAAAACATTGTTCATTTGTGCTAAAGAACATTGAAGAAATCGTCAGTGCCAGCATGGTTAAAAATATTGTTTGTGGCTGTTTTGTTTTAATATTTTAGTTGTGCTATTATATTCATCATCATAATCATCACTATTTCATTGAACTCAATAAATGAACTGAAAGCAAGATATTCAAAAACAGATGAGACAAAGTGCCAAAAGAACCGCTCGATACACAAGTAGTACTGGTAGCAGTGTTGTCATCATCATCAATATTATCGTTGTTATAGTAGAAGTAGTGATAGTAGTGGTGTTGTTGTTGTCCTTCTTCTTTCTTCTTCTTCTTCTTCTTCTTCTTCTTGTCGTCAAAATCAAACACGTGTGCGGATCAACCTGTCTTCAGGCTTAAATCAAGCGTACTTGGCTGCACTGAGAAGGCAACAGACGGGTAGGCGACGAAAGAGGCAGGCAGACCAGGTTGATGCACAGGTGAGGCCAAGATGTTTGGTATACATAATAATTGGCGTTCATGAATTTGCTTATTTACATTTTTATGTTTCGTATATTATGTTTCAATCCTGCATAATTTTTTACTCTGGTTTTAAGCAGCCCGAGTGATATAATTTGTAGAGGGAACAGTAAACATTTGTCTTGAGCATAGAACTATGTTTAATTGAAACAGGTCTGGAATGTGCACGCCATGGAAGGAAAAGTATGTGCATTAACTTTCCTTGAAATACACGCGCTTGAGTTCCTGTACAGAAAGAATTTCGCGCTCTTACAAAAAATTACGCTCATCATTAAATGAAAAGATATAGCTTAGTGACTAATGTGAATTCAGAAGTTGATTTTATTTCGTCACTTTTTGTGAGATCAAAGACAATAAACTCCGAAAGATCGCCAACTTTAGTTTAAACAGTCGAGTCAAAGTGTGTGTGATCATTGTACGGTGGAACGCTTGTGGGATGATTTGATTCTAGTATCCACACAAAGCTGGTTTGCATCTCTTGATCTGAAGGATGCTTACTGTTCACTTCTCTTGAATAAAGACTTGAAAAATTTTCTTGTTCCAGTGGCAAGGGAACTTGTTTTAAGCAACTGCTTTTCCAAATGGATTAGCATGCTTTCCAAGATCATTCACATAGCTGATGAGGCCTGTTTGGGCATATCTTGTTCAGATAGGTCATCTTTCTACTATTTTCATAAATAATGCAATGTTTTGTGGACGAAATTGGTTGAGTGTGCTGTTTATATAATACACCTAGATAAGTCTGTACTTATATCTACTCAAAAAATTACATCCATAGGAATTACCAGCGCTTACACGCTTCGACCCCGTCTCGCTCCGGTGAGTTTGTCTGTCGTGTAGTGTTCCGATGTCCAGTTTTGCGTCTGTGGACGCAAATTGCGTCACGACACAATGCGTCACGTGATCGCCGACCCGACTTTGCTGTTTGTAGGACACCAAGGATACTTGATACCAAATTTGGTGGCGATCGGCCTAAAACTGTGGGCGTGTATAAGCGAACAAACAGACAAACTCAGCTTTATATAATAGATTATCAACTCTATTAGAATGGCAGAGACACTTAGGAGAAAAAAGATCCTGACAACGGTCAGACAGCTGGTTCAATTACTGTTCAAGTAGAGAACTTGCAAAAGTCGTAAGGATGATTATTGATCATTTTCATAGAGTGTTGTATAGACCATTGTGGTACAGGTACATGGAGAAGGACAAAATTGCAGCGCTTGGGGAAAATGGGGGAGACAATGAAGAAACAATTCAATTTAGCAGTGAAGCTAAACAAGAAAGGTTTTGGGTGGAAACTAAATGTTATTGTTTCACACAGTTTCGTGAACCCCACCCAAGTGGAACCAGAACGTGTCATTTTTTTTTCTGATGCATCACTTATTTGAAGGGGATGCTCCATTGAGCCAGGCAGGACAGGTAAACAGTGGTGTACAGATGAATAGAAATTACACATCAGTTTATTAGAAGTGTAAGCAGAACTGCTGTCGTTGTCATCTTTCGCTATTGATTCATAGGGTGCTCACATTAGGCTGATGATGGATAATACAATTATCGTGTTGCATTGGTAACATGGGGCAAGTTTCAAGAAGCTGTAATCATATTGTGAAAAACATTTGGGATTTTTTTGTGTTGAAAGAAATTTGGCTATCAGCAACTTACGTGTCAGGGAATGAGAATGTGATTGGGTGATGAAAAATCTAAAAGCATAAACCTTGATGCTGAATGGAAACTTAATGTTAATCGGCTGAAGCAGGTCTAACAGTCCTGGAATTAGACCCAGATGTTGATTTGTTTGCTTCAAGAGTTAATTATCAATTCTTCAGATATGTTGCATATAGACCAGACTCTTGAGTTCTTGCAATTAATTCTTTCAACATGTCACGGTCTAGCTTCATATTTCATGCTCCCATTGCCCGCCCCCTTTATTGTGATATTGCAGCAGACAGTAAAAACAGAAAAGACCCAAGGAGCTATCCCTAAGTTAGCAAACATGCTGACAAACAAGCCAGTACTATATTCATCAGGAGAAAATCTGCTGCACCAACCAGGAAAAACATGAACAACACAAGCTGGGAAAGTAACTTTAGTTAGTCGAATGAAAAGTCTCCAGAAAAGATTCAGAAACTCCAGACCCTCAATCAGCAGAAATCATCTGCTCATCCTGGAAACCAGGAACATCCATATTTATTTTTGCACACCATATCAGATGGCGGAGCCATTTTGCAAGCAAAAGGAACATTGATACCACGTCTCTGCTTTTGAATGGAGCCATACATTTTCTTACTATACTGTTCAAGTCAGGAGTAAGCTACAGTGGCATTTATGTCGCAAGATCAGCTCTTTCGTGTTTCTTGGATATTAAAACTCTGACAGTTTGGTGAACAACAGCATAGTCTTAGATTCATTAAAGATGTGCATGAACTCTGTGTGTGTGGTCGTCGAAGCTGAAATGATGAAAGTATCACCTGTGGCACTGTTGTCATTCACGGTGTTAAGGCTTCGTGGCACAAAGTAGTGTGAAGAAAAGCGTTTAAAGCCGACTGCGTCGGGTGACAAAGTTTGTGAGCGTGGAAGATGTCAGAAATAGGAGCCAAGGAAACATTTTCAGGAGCCGGTTGGGTTTAATGGGCTTGCAACAACCCCCTCGCCTGCACCTCTCCTTTCCCTATCCCTTCCCCCTCCCCCCTTCTCCCCCCTCCTCCTCCCCCCACCCCATACAAGTCTGCGATCGTGTACAATATTTGTCATGCATTATGCATGGACGACGGTCGCAACCCAAAGAACACGCTGTACTGTGAGCTGGCTACAGGCTCCAGACCCACAGGACGGCCCGCCCTACACTACAAAGTTGTATGTAAGCGCAGCTTGAGGGCAGGCATCCTCGACCGAGCAGACATGGAGACAGCAACTTCAGACCGGGCCAGCTGGCGGCCTACCATCAAGGCCGGCATCAAACAAGCAGAGCAGAGGAGAGAGGCCCGTTGGGAACAACGGAGGCGCCGTAGACGGCAGAGAATTACGTCGTCACCAACAGACACTCCTGACGGAGACTTCACCTGCAGCAGCAGCAACTGCAACAGTGTCTGCCGCTCAAGGATCGGGCTCATCAGTCACAGTAGGCGCTGTAACTCCACAACTGAGTAATCCACGGCGCAACACCATTGTCTCTCGAGACATACGGATGCTATCATAATTCATGATTACCTATTGCGCGTGCTGCGATGTGCCTACTGTTTTTTCTCAGTGGCGTCTAGAATGACGCTCTAATCCTTTGGTGAGACTGCATAGACTGGAACTCGCCCCATACCGCTTTGTGAAATATGCCCCATATTGCTTGCTATCATAGCACAGCTAAAAACTTACTCTTCTCAATCAAACATTTCAAACAAAACTGTTTCCCACGAATGTATGCACCGTGTGTCGTACAATAAGTTAGCTGTTACATGAGAACGAATAAAAGAATGAATAGTGAATGAAAGGGAGTTTGTTGATTTTTTAGCACTACGATTGCACCGTACAAATGCTTCTTTTTCGTCCTCTTCCTCTTCTTCCTCTTCTTCCTTGTCTTCTTTGTGTTTCTTCTTCTTCTTCTTCTTCTTCTTTTCAGTATCATCATCATCATCATCATCATCATCATCATCATCATCATCATCATCATCATCATCATCAACGTCCTCCTCTTTTTCCTCCTCCTCCTCATAAACGAGGGCAAAACGTCTTTTCTGTCTTGCTTGCAGATCGTGGACGTGACGAAGGATAAAGAGAGCGGCGAGACAACGCTGGACTTCTTGCTGAAGACCGAGGATGGGGAGGTGATAGACGTGACAACAGCATTGCAGACTCTGCAGTCTCTGAGCAGGGACGAGATGAGCGCCCTGCTGGGGGTGCCGGTAGGTTCCTGTGTAGCTTTTGGTCCTTTCTTCATTCATGTCTTAGTTGGTTGTTCGCATATGATTGTATGCCTATCCTTCTCTTCCTTCCTCCACCCTGGTCTGCACCCCTCCCCCTCTCTCAACACACACACACACACACACACACACACACACACACACACACACACACACACACACACACACACACACACTCTCTGTCTCTCATACACACACACACACACACACACACACACACACACACACACACACACACGTTGCTAGATATATAGATACTTGAATAGTCGTGTGTGTGTGTGTGTGTGTGTGTGTGTGTGTGTGTGTGTGTGTGTGTGTGTTTTGAGCTATGCTGTCAGTGTCCTTTTATTCACTCCAGCTTTGAAAACATACCAGAGTTCACGCTCATATCACGCCTGAAAACAAGCAGACGCACACACAAACATATGTACACATACATGCATGCACACACACACACACACACACACACACACACACACACACACACACACACACACACACACACCTACCTATCTGTCTGTGTGTGTTTATTTATCTACCTATTTATCTATCTACCTACCTGTCTATCTCTATGTTTCTTTCTTTCTATATCTGTCTTTGAATGTCTAACGAAATGCTATCCAGCTACCAATCAGCCTACCGACTGAGCAATCTGTCTGTCAGTATGTCTGTCTTTCTATCTTTTAATCTGTCACATTAACATCACACCAAAAAATTTGTTTCAGGTCATATCAGATATTGAGGCGATAACAGTGTCGGCAAACATGACATCATCCATCATGATGTCAACAGTGCGAATAATAACACCATCAGCATCATTGTCTACGACTGACCAGTCACCACTAGAAAGCAGCACGGTGCCTGTTGAATCGGTCATCAGTGTACGCACGGCCGACACCGCTTCTCCCTCCACGTTAGTCAGCAATATCGTCCCAACCAGTGTCCATAGATCGTCACTGACAACGTCACCGAGGGTTCCCACAGAGAGCCAGCACGACGAATCATCGATTTTTCAAACGTTCGCTTCATCCGCGAACATGACATCGTCCATCATGATGTCGACAATGCCAATAATGACACCATCAGCATCATTGTCTACGATTGACCAGTCACCACTAGAAAGTAGCACTGTGCCTGTTGAATCGTACGTCAGTGTACACACGGCAGACACCGCTTCATATTCCACTTCAGTCAGCAATATCGTCCCAACTAGTGTCCTTGCGACGTCACTGGCAACGTCACTGAGGGTTCCCACAGAGAGCCAACACGACGAATCATCGATTTTTCAAACGTTAGCTTCATCCATGGATTTCACCCAAAGCATCCTTGGTAGTTCAGAACAGTCTGTGTTTCCAGAGTTATCGACATGGTCATTTTTGACAGATTCCGTACATTCCAGTGCTTCTGGTTTGCTCAAGTCCTCAGGGCTGGTTTCTGTGACAACGAGCATGCATACCATAGTTCCCCAGCTTTCAGTGACGAGTTCTTTGCCAGAACCAGTGCTGTCTTCTCTTTCTGGGGATTCAGTGTTTAGTTCGTCCTCACGGCAGTCAGCACCTCCCACTCTATCTTCCACTGCAGACGTACCGTCATCTCATGGTCATGGTCTCTCCCTCTCCCACCCCTGTGGCTACCAGCCGACTGCCGGGTCCTCAGGTAGCGCGAGCTCTGTTGTGTTTTCCAACGTCTTCGTTAGCAGCGTCAGGAAGTGCGTCACTGTCTTCGATCATCACGGAGCCACCGCAGCCTAAGCCCACGTCATTCCTGCGACTGAGGATCCGAGTACCACCTGGGACGGATGTGACGTCACCGGACTTTTTGGAAAAGATGAGAGAAGGTGAGGCATGGATGGGGTCAGGAGGGATACTGTCAGAGAGAGTTATCCGAGTATCATTAAGGATGTGATGTCTCTGACCTTTCTAGAAAGAAATGTTAAATGTAATTAGTAGCGAACCGTCAAGAAAACGTAGACAAACGAATCACAAGACAAAACACGACGCGTTTCGACCTCCTAGGTCTTCTTCAGGCAAGATACAAAAACACTCAGGACAACGAAAATGAACGAGCAATCACTTATCTTCATTCACTTCAGCGCAAGACGGGCGTTGAATGAAAACGAGGCTTTCAAGCAAAACTAGAAAGGTTAAAAGAAGTTGAGGGACGGGTGATGATAAATGGACATGGTGGAAAAGGCGGAGGTGAAGTAGTCATAATATTTTTGACTCTCTGTAGAAAGAACACACGACATGGACGCCCACAAACCTAGACTTCCACACGCGCTCACGGATGAGCAAACGTGCTATGCTGACGAATTCACACACTTTTACGCGTAGGCAGATATATACCACGCAAGGGTAGGTATATACACAAGGTTTACACACCTGCACACATGGAGAGGTTTACACACAAGGCTAACACACGTTCGCACACGCACACTGGCATGTATGAATGGTAACACGCCCTCACACACGCGCACTGGTATATACGCCAGCTAACACACCTTCACACACGCACACTGGTGTATACGCCAGGCTAACGCACCTTCACACACACAGTGGTATATACGCCAGGCTAACACACCTTCACACTCAGTGGTATATACGCCAGGCTAACACACTTTCACACGTACACTGGTGTATACGCCAGGCTAGGCTAACACACCTTCACACACACACACTGGTGTATACGCCAGGCTAGGCTAGCACACCTTCACACACACACACACTGGTGTATACGCCAGGCTAGGCTAACACACCTTCACACACGCACACTGGTGTATACGCCAGGCTAGGCTAACACACCTTCACACACGCACACACTGGTGTATACGCCAGGCTAGGCTAACACACCTTCACACACACACACACACTGGTGTATACGCCAGGCTAGGCTAACACACCTTCACACACGCACACTGGTGTATACGCCAGGCTAGGCCAACACACCTTCACACACGCACACTGGTGTATACGCGAGGGCTATGCTAACACACCCTTCACACACACACACAGTGGTATATACGCCAGGCTAACACGCCTTCACACACACCGTGGTATATACGCCAGGCTAACACGCCTTCACACACACCGTGGTGTATACGCCAGGCTAACACGCCTTCACACACACCGTGGTGTATACGCCAGGCTAACACGCCTTCACACACACCGTGGTGTATACGCCAGGCTAACACGTCTTCACACACACACCGTGGTGTATACGCCAGGCTAACACGCCTTCACACACACAGTGGTATATACGCCAGGCTAACACGTCTTCACACACACCGTGGTGTATACGCCAGGCTAACACGCCTTCACACACACAGTGGTATATACGCCAGGCTAACGCACCTCCACGCACACCCAGGAAACACACCTGTGTCACGCACAGGCATACATACTAGGCTAGGATACCTTTTCACATGGGTAGGTATACGCATCAGGCTAACTCTTCGCGCATGTTTAGGTATGTACGCCATGCTAACATATCTGTACGCGCATACAGGTATGTATACGCTTTGCCTATACACCTTCACACACACAGATATACAGACTCAGCTAAAAACAACACCACACACACACACACACACACACACACACACACACACACACACACACAAGCATACACATCAGGGTAGGATTCCTTCACAATTGGGTAGATGTATACAACAGGCTGACAGTTCTTCACGAATGTACAGGTATGCACGCCAGGCT
>JADBJO010016673.1:0-17500 GCA_016801955.1 Conus betulinus | reverse complement strand
TTTCTCTCTGTGTGTCTCTGTCTCTGTCTCTGTCTGTCTGTCTGTCTGTCTGTCTGTCTGTCTGTCTCTCTGTCTCCTCGTCTCTCTCTCTCTCTCAAGTCTCTCTCTCTCTCTCCTCTCTCTCTCTCTCTCTCTCCATACCTCTCCTCTCTCCTCTCTCCCTCTCTCTCTCTCTCTCATACTGGTCTGCCATTGTCCCTCCCCACCTTTTTGTTTCCCAATATGAATTCTGTCAGTGGTATATGGGTTGACAGGTGTGACGTGTGAGAATGAAAACTTCGCAGCAGTATCTTCATCTCTTCATCCTCTTTAATCATCTTTGGAAAAAGTCTCTGGTCTCTTTTGCCTTTCGTTGTCCTGCCCTTGTAAATGCCTCAGTATAGATTTCCACGTCTGTGCCTGTGCTGAGGTCGTGTTGAGGTATTCAGTATCCAGATTCATTTTTTCATTCTCCTTGAATAGACGTGGTCGAGCCCTCCGAAGGAAGACGCTTACTGACGATATTTTTTCAACTAAGCAGTTGACGTCATTTAGGGGCGAAGAAGACGGTGGTCCTGCATACGTTGGGCCAGAACAGGTACCCACTGAATACCACCGAAGTGACTCGGTAGCAGTGCAGTGTCTCCTCTGGTGGGTTGCCTCACGACTACTTGATAACGATGGGTGTCAGAGGACGGCGGTGCCGGACCAGCGACAGGACAAACCTTGGTGCGACATTGTATGAAGGAGCCGGGATGCGCGGCATGGAGTGATGCCTATTGAAGAAGGGGCGTGAGGAGGGGTGGGGGTTGGGGCAACGAAGATGCAACACAAACAAACGACAACAGCAGTGGTAATGATGATGAGTGGTGATGATGATAATGATAATGTTTGATGATAGTAATATATTCAAATTCATTTAGAGTCTCAAACGCCCGTCTATGAATAGACAGACTATAAATAAATAAACTCCTCTCTCTCTCTCTCTCTCTCCTCTCTCCTCTCTCTCTCTCTCTCCTCTCCTCCTCTCTCTCTCTGTGTCTCTCGATCAGTGTGTGTGTGTGTGTGTGTGTGTGTGTGTGTGTGTGTGTGTGTGTGCTTACATTTAGCGTACTGTTGTCTTCTTCGTCCGTCGTTGTTCGTACGCACAGACCGTGAAGATCAGTCGTTCTGGTGGGTCCTTAATCTGCCAGAGCGCCTTCACAGGCCCAGAGACTGTTTCCTATTTAAGCTTTCAGCAGTCTGTCTGCCCAGCAAGGGCCATGATCCACGTGGACCCGACAGTGGCTCTAGAAACCAGACAACATCACGTAATAGATCGTTGATGTGCCCAAAGTGACACTGTCTGATCATGCTAGGTTGTCTGGTTCCAAGAACGCCATCGGATCAGTCCATAACCAGGTCCTGCTGGCTTTCTGAGCGTGTGGGAAAAGGCATATTTACTGCCAGGACCTGACGCCTGTCTTGCTTCGTTCCTTGACCAGCATTCTGAATAGTTGTAGGTGCTGAGTGGTACGGGGGATAACAAACGCTTGCGGCCGTTTGGATTTCCGTTGCTTAATGTAGAGGACCAGAAGTCCTTTTTTTTATTTTCCTTTTCTTTCTTTCAGTTTTCATTTGATTTATTTTTTATTTTATTTTGTTTATTTGAATTATTTTGTAATTTTTGAATGTGTAATATCGATGTATCTTTACTCAGGTGATCGGCAATCCTATGGGATCTCAAACCATCTCAGAGGTGAGCCGAGGGGTGGTCGATGATCAGTCACCATTCTGCAGTGCGCAAGCTGATCGACAGCTCCAGGAATAGTGCGCAAGGTGGAGGCAGCACTAAGGCTAGGGTGTTAGTGTTTGGCGCCGTGCGGAGGAGTAGCGTTCTTGACAGACAGGCGGTGATCCGTACTGCTGTGTTGTATTGCCGTGTCCTGTAGCGTGCTATATTGTATCGTGTTCAGTTAAACCGTCAGCTTCTGTGTTAAGTTGCGTTTTATTATGTTGTTTTGTGTTGAATTGTACGCTATCACTCCTTTGTCACAACAGACCACTTTTGGAAAATCTTACCACTCACCCGAAGCAGAGCACGTACCATAGAACAGCGCCCCCCTTTTTTAATCTCGTTCTTTGTGCTTGTGGCTTAACTGTCCAGCTCGGATTTTTTTCACGGAGAATATTGCTAGTGACAACAGGCTTGTTGCCGTCGACTCCGTTATACACTAGCTAAATACATGCTTTACACAGAGCCTCAGTGTATCGCCCAACCCAAAAGACTACACCCACACCAGCAATATAATTCTAGTGGGGTGGGAGGTGGAGGTCAGATGGAATAAAGAAAACTACTGTATAGTGTAGGAGAACGTCTACCCTCGTTAGGCGATGGGTTTTCCACTGGGCCAGCCATCAGCTCTGTAAGATGATTGGCAGTACACTGACCATAGTGTGTGCAAGATTTTTACCTACCAACAGCTTTTAGTTAATTACGATGGCAAATTATAGAACGTACCTTGAATAGTGTTAAACACATTGCATGGCGGGTGAGAGGACTACTCAGCAGTGCAACTAACCGCAGAGAGATGGTGGAGCAATAAGTATACTTGTGCAGAATAAACCAGTCGTTGGACGGTGTTAGGCTAAGCGTTTAAGACTAAAGTAGAGAGTTCTCGTGTTCGGATAAAGACTTGAGTTTCATACCGCACACATTTGTTTCAAATCCTGTGGATTGCTTGGTGGTAAAGCTTTCCCTTTCTCCGTGTCTAGCTTGCGAATGTTCAGTCTGCTTTCCCACAGCTAAAGTCTTGTAATGATTTGCTGCTTTTTCATTTTGCTTCAGCTTTCAGCGGTATTATTTCTTGATTGATCATCAAAGTGGGGGGGGGGGGGGGGGGGAGTTGAAAAATGTTAGTGAGTGACTGGATGTTACGTATTCAATATTCCGTGATGACCAAAGTGAAGCAATGTACACACGCACGCGTTTTTCTACACAAAACCGCTTTCGGGGGCATGGAAGACACGGTACGGTGTGAATGTTTTTCAACCGACGATTTATGAATTGATAATCGAAAGACTAACATCGTAAATAGTAAAAGTGTTGTTTTCGAACGTGACCCATTTCTTTCCTCAAAGCTGTTGGTCTAGTATTCAGAGCTTGTAAATAAACGCACTAACGCAACTAATAAAAGGATGGTCTGTAAAGCTTACATTTTTATTTCCCCCGTGGCTTTGTGCTTATACAGTGGTGGAATGAAATCTCACGCCATTCAGCGCCGGTTTGCTTTCAATGTCAAGAACTTTTTTGAAAATGGCTCACAACTGGAGCTTACACAACAGGATTCTTACGAATGAATTCTTGTGGGTAAAATGGTTTTTCTTTGATTTCCTTTTCTTGTAAACTGGTGTAATCGTTTATGCATTTTAGATCATTAGAGTTTACACAAGCAGCATTCGGATTCGAAACTCAATTTTATTATGTACCCCTTACTCGCCTTTTCTTTTGATCTTTGGGATGATCGAAGTCCATAAATTTTCGGGAACAGCTAATTATGAATTCTTATTGTCAGGTTTGAAGTGTCCGCTATTCCCTGCAATTCACGCGCGCGCGCGCACACACACAAACATACACATACACACGCACGCACACCACACGCGCGCGCGCGCAGAAGCTGGGGTTTGTGCGTGCTAGACATGTGGGTATAGACATTGATATTTAATACGTGAAGGGAGTGGGGGATGGAGAGAGAGAGTGATACGATTTGTGGCGACAGGGAAAAAGCAGAGAGAAAGCTGTGTGGGTGTGTGTGTGTGGTGTGTGTGTTGTGTGTGTGTGTGTGTGTGTGTGTGTGACAGAGAGAGAGAGAACATAGAAACAGAATAGAACAAAACTACAATTGAAACTGCAGGTAACACTTAATACCACTAATGATTTAATTGCGTATGATATTACATAGTGAACAATGCATAAGTGTTTATTGTGGTATGTGTGTGTGTGTGTTTCAGTGGGTCAGTCTGACCAAAGAGACCAACGGTGAGCCGCTAGTATCACCGTCCTGCATTCTGTCAGCACCCCTCTGGTTGGTGGCCGTCAATCGGGCGACGTGGTCGCGTCGCAAACCATCACACGGTTCCTCTTTCCATGTCGGTGACGTGTTCAATGCTCCAACCTATGTTTGGCCTCCTCCTCGGTGCCCCTCTTCCCCACCCTCAGTGGCCTCCTCCTCCCCTCCTCAGCCCTCTCCCCTCCCTCACCTCAAGCCAGCTCCCACCTCCGTGTTTCTCCAGACTTCTTTGCCTCCATCCAGCTTCACAGACTCCACTGGTTCTTCATCTGTGACGTCCCAGAAGTGGCGTCATCTACCTCTCGGGTCGTCAGTAGCGTGACGTACACGAGTGGGCCCGTGAATGGCTCCAGTCTCTGTCGCCATACCCGTGACTTCTGTCCCACGTTTCACACCGAGTGCCTCGATGACATCTCCTTCGACACATCTTCCCTGTCTGCCACCATTTCCGAGGCCCTTTCGACCCCATTCTGGTGCCTCGCACGTCCAGCGTTTTTTCGGAGTCTGTGTCAAGCGCGTCAGGTGTTGTGAAGCAGTCAGTCTGGAATCGTTTCCGACACGTTCCGCGGTAATGTCCACTGATTTTGTTGTTGACCAGCTTTCTGACGTCATAACTAGCTCTTCCATGGAGCATTTTGACCACCTCCACTTTGACTACGAGCTCATCTTCAGGACAGAACCGTCATGGTATTGTGGGGTCGCCCAGCCCTGTCTGGCAGTCCGTCTTCGGTCTGTTTCAAGACTTGGGTGGCAGTCCCTCGCTCATTAGTACTTGTGGCGGCATCGTCAGTTTGTCACGCTCAGACCACAGCCCAAGTTCAGGGCACAGTTCCGTCATTCTGACGTCACATGAACGTCTGAAGTATTGACGTCGAGTAACATGATCAGAGTCGGTTTCGCACTGCCGCCTTTAACGTTCCGTCTTTTTTTTTCGTTTTTTTTATCGTCGTCAAGGAGTCCTGTTTTCTGGTCGTCTTTTCCGAGCGTCCACTTCTTCTGGAGAAGCGATTACTCCTTCGTTCGAAACATCCGTCCGTTTTCCCTCTTCCGCTAATCCCATCGGATTCTGTTCTGCTGACAACTCCAAAATCAATCAGACACGTTGTATTCTTCACAGTCTTCGCATGACCTCCACTTTGCAGTCGAATGATTTTTCCTCGCCAGTGTTCTCCCGTGACCTTCCAGAACCTAGAGAGCGGAATTCACTCATCTCTTTCAAGCACAGTGAGTGTGTGTCTCCTCAGCCAGTTGGCTGATGTTTCTGCCCACTTTATTTACCCTACATCCGCGATCCTCGTCTTTGGTCAGCACAGCCCAAAGACGGTGACTTCATGACCGAACATTGTCCACGTCGACAATCCATCACTCACCACATCGCCTATGTCCCTCTTCCTTAGTCGCCAATCAATCGTCCAGCCGTTTGTATCATCATCGCGCAGAGAGAAGGCAGTGACCTTTGGCCCGTTTCACAACTGGCATGACCCGACCAGCACTGAAGGTGGCGTCTTTGTCATCCCGTCGGCTTTCTTCTTCTTCATCGTCCAGCTTCCAGCCTCCTGCGCCTTCCAGCGCTGACAGTATGTCCCAGTGCCTTCCAGCCTGACTTCCACTCCTCCACAGTCGTCCGTCCACCGCTTCAACGCTTCCCACCACGCGGACTTCTCCACCTTTCCTGGCCTCGTTCCACGTCAGTCATCACCACCTACGCCCATTGGTTCCTTCCACCCCAACGATGCCCACTTCACATGCATCCTCTTCACCAGCTCAGTAAACCACCACAGAGGCATCTGCGATCTCCACCTCAGCCCGCATTGTCCGCATCAGCATCAGTGTTCACTTCCACTCCAGTTTATGCCTTCCACATCACACATCCACTCCACCTGAGTCCCCTCCACCTCCATACGAACATTACTTCCTGTGGAGGCCTGACATACATCCCATTTGTTTTTTCTCTTTTCGCAGGATCCCGCCACATCCACAGAGGTCGTCCACATTCCATCCCAGTTTTTTTCTTCCACAGGATCCACTCCAGTGGAGCCTTCCACATCCGTTCCACCAGAGTCTTCCACAAGATCCCCTCCAGTGGAGTCAGTCCCACATCCATTCCAGTTATGATTTTTCTTCCTCAAGATCCACTCCAGTGGAGTCTTCCACACCCATCCCACCTGGAGTCTTTCCACAAGACCCCACTCCGGTGGAGCCTTCCACATCCGTTCCACCTGAGTCCTTCCACAAGACCCACTCCAGCTGGAATCTTCCACACAGTAACATCTACGTCCACTGCAGCGGCCTCTTCCACATCCGTGGTCCCCACGTGGACAATTTCACCAACCCAAATACCACCATCGAGCACCATCTCCCCGTCGTCTTCCTGTGGGGCCCGATCCCTGAAGACATAAGAAACGCTCTGCTGAGGGTGGACCTGGCGTTGACAACCAGACCAGGACGAACAGCAGGCAGAGTTCAAGGATGTTTTGACTGAGCGAGGTTAGTCCATGGGTTCATATGAGTTACATAACACGGGGGGTGGGAGAGAGAGAGATGAGATACAGAGATGTAATCGAATTGTTATCCCACTTGAAATCCCAATCGATACGATACAGAGATGGAGATGAAAAGGTTTATTTCAGCAGATTCATGCACCTGCATTTGTGAAACGTGTGTGTGTGTATAGCGCGCGCATGTGTGTGTGTGTGTGTGTGTGTGTGTATGCGCGCGCGTGTGGTGTGTGTGTGTGTGCACGCGCGCGCGCGCGCAGTCCAGTGGTTGGAGCATTCAGTTGTGATGGCAGTCGTGAATTCGAACCGGCTCGTGGGGTCGGATTCTTTACGGCTTTGAAAAATCTTTTCTGTCGCCCTTGCAAGTAATTCGGTACCTCGATCAGTTCGGGAAAAGCTTGAGGCCTGCGGAGGTAGAGAATTGGGCTCCTCCTTGTACAAGGTCATGCCCTCGATCGACATGGTGAAGCTGCAACAGTTCACTGCCTTTACACACATCCATCAGGCTGTGGGACGTGAACTGCCATAGATGACAAATTTTCTCATTTCCTGTGGGATTTTTTTTTAATCCATAGTGATGAGGTACTCTCTGAGCTTCGTAACGCTTGAGTAAGACAGTTTGTATTGCATGCTTTCTCGCAACGGCAACCATCGTCTGCGTCAATACGAAGAAAAGTTTTCGACATATACATGATTTCTGGTCCGATCTGTGTCTTTTTGTCCCTCCACGTGGGAATGCCTGTGTACCTTACACATCCTGCTCCCCACCCTTCTAAGAAAATGTGCGAAAAGGTGCTTTAAGTTATATGCTCTTTTTTTTTTTTTTTTTGCGTCTCTCTCTGCTTGTCTCAGCCTTTTGCCCCTCTAAACCGTTACCTGATTTTTTTTTCTTTTTATTAGTTTGTTTGTGACTGTCGTTGTTCTTGGAAGTCTGCACATGTTTTTCAATGACACTTTGTAAGATTTTCAACTCTCTTGTTTTAATCTGACGACACACCATGGAAGCGAGACTGCACCGACAAACTGTCTAGAATGAACTTGAGCTGTCCGCCTTCGCAATGTCTGTTTGATTGTTTGGCAGGGCGTGTTTTGTTGTTGTTTTGTTTCGGTTTTTTTTTTTTTTTTTTTTTTTTTTTTTGGGGGGGGGGAGAGAGGTGGAGGGTTTGAGGGTGTTTAGCCTTTTTTTTTTCTAGTATGAGGGTAAAACATCGAGAGGCCTTTGGTAGGACTATCACGTTTTGGTATCTGTACACAATTAGCACAGCTTCGGAGTGCTATCTACCTTAATGATGTGTCAGTAATTCAGGTATTATGAAATTATATTGATGTGTGGTATGTATATATAATATATATAATATATATATATATATATGTGTGTTATTGTGTGTGTATGCACATTCGTATATATTTTGACAAACACACACACACAACACACCCAGCACACAACACACAACACACACCATCACACATACATACAATCTATATACATATATATATATGATACGGAGGGATAGATAGATACATTACATACCACATACTTCTTTCTTTTTTTTTTCTTTTTTTGTTTTAATTCCTGCATCTTCACACATGTGTAGGTGTGTTGTGCACGTGCGTGCGCGCCCATGTGTGTTGTGTGTGTGTGTGTGTGTGGTGTGTGTGTGTGTGTGTTCATTAACTGTCCATAATCTTCATTGTGAGGTGGGTTTTTTTTTTTTTTTTTTCAAGAGGATAATTTCATGCATGCTGACAACCTTGAATGGTGACCCTCCCTATTCTCTGGGCTAGGGTTTAACGGAAACAGAAGTCCCTCATCTTCGTGCTTATGAAATCATTGCAAAATTCTCAGTTCCTGATTTTTGGCTTTCTCTTGTTTGACAAAAAGAATCTAAATGGGAACAAGTACTGCTGTTAGTTAAATTCAATGAAAGCAAAATGGGACCTGTGTTGTGAGAAAAGTTGGTCTCACAGTCCACTTTCAGGCATCTGGCCGTTCGCCTTACCAGGTCCGGGCGTTCCGCAAAGCAGACGTAAGCGGAAACGCGCTCCCGTATGATGTCACCTTCATCGTGGACGTCATAGCAGACGGCATGTTGCGTCAGGCCGGACCATCAAAACGGAATAGCCCACGGTAAGACAAACAAATTGTCTTGATTGTAATAGTGTCATGCTCTTGTGGAAAAGAACGCGAAACAATGTCAGAATATGTGCGTGGATTTTGGCGGTGTTTTTGTTGTTGACATTTTCATTTGGGAGTACGGTGTGTGTGTTCGTGTGTGTGTGTGTGTGTGTGTGTTGTGTGTGTGTGTGTTTTGCGTTTGCGTGCGTGCGTGCACATCCCGTGTACGCACTCCTTTTTGTTGCGGGTGTGCACACATACACATCGTACGCGCTTTTGTGTTTTTGCGTGCATAATAGAACGTGAGAAAGAGATGAGAAAACGCATGTGTGTGCGTGAAAAAGAGAGAAGAGAGTGTGTGTGGGCGTTTGTAAACTTGCGTGTATGATCCCCCCCCCCCCCCCCCCCGCCCTCCTCTCTGTCCTGTCCCTTCAATAATCTCTTTCCCTCTCCCTCTCATCTCCTCTCTCATCTTCCCCCTCTCTTCTCTCTCGATCTGTCTTTCTCTCGCTCTCTCCTCTCTCTCTCTCTCTGTCCTCTCTCTCTCTCTCCTTCCCTCTCTCTCTCTCGGGTCGTTCATTCAGGGGTCTGTTGAATTTCATCCTTCTGATATCACAAGATGACTGATGTCCCCCGAACAGCAGCAGTGACCCCCAAGTGCTCACCAACGTCACTTTCTACATGTCGGAGGACGGGAAACCGATACCTGCCAGTAACGCGACAACCACATTGAACAAGCTGACCCCCCACAACGCCCTCAGTGCAATTCTGGGCTATCCCGTACGTATTCTGTCTGGTCCTTTGATGTGATGTTGTTAACTGCCGCTGCGCGACTTCTGCTACCCGTGCTGCTGCTGCTACATTCGTGCTGTGTGTTATACTCTGTTTTAACTGCTCTCCATGTTGAGTTTCACACAGATTTAAACACACTCACCATACGTATTCCTCAAATGCGGTACAGGCAGTTACAGATACCCTTACCCGGAAAATGGGGACAAGGGCTTAGCGGACGCTATATCAAATCAGCACATCCAAACGCTAACCTGCAGAGAAAGGCCGCAGAGTTTACCCTTTTTTCTTTTCTTTTTTTTCTTTCTCTCTTCCTTTTCTTTTTTCTTTAGCACCAGCGGATTTCAAACTCAAAGTTTGCGCAGCTAAGCTAGCACCATGGATGCTGCTACTTATACAGCTGGTGTGGGTTGTGTTAGACTGCTTCTGATGCTGGCTGCTATAAACTTCTGCTTGGCGTTTGGCTTAGGCAGACTGTCCCCGAAACGGTCTGAGTCATCAGCTGTACTGCTACTGTTGCTGCTTGTGCTGTTTTGCGGACTGCGGCTGTCAAGGCTATAATCTTCATGCTGCAGCTAGAGTCCTACTCTGTAGTTCTCGTGGTGGTGTTTGCTACACTGTGTGCTGCTGCTGTTGCTTGCTGTGATGCTGCTGCACTGCTGCTTTTGTTTGATGCTGCAGCTGTTGATGATGTACTGCAGTTTTTGTTGGTATGCAAACTACAGTTGATGTTTTACTGTGCTTCTAAAGACGTTATACTATTCTTCTTTCTGTTTACTATTTTCAACCCTGTTGACGGTTATACTCATGTAAGCTGTTCTTGTTCCTTTATGGCTACTTGTCATAGACTGTCTGGATGAGTGCCTGCATGTGGATGTGAAGTAAAACCGGGCAAGCAAAAGGAGACAGAGTTCTCACGGTTTCACCGCTCACGCTCCAAGACCAAGCAGTCGCAACACCACATTGTCAGCACAGACAAACCTTTCACGCATGCACAGGCAGGAAAGTCCACGGTCTGAAAAAGTCACCCATCCGGGACAACTCGAAAGTCTTAGTACCCCGGAGGGTGGTACAAAGGAGGAACGCCTCAAAAAAGCAGCACAGTGTTTACAAGGGGATTTGTCATCAAGTACCTACTACTTTCATGCGGGTAAATACACCTCTCCCAGGTAAAGATGAACAGTTTAAGATTCCAAAGTTCCACATTATTTCCTGACCTCCCCTCAAGAGGAGTCCTCGATTGAAGGGTTGAGCCAAGCTGGTGACACACAGCAGAGAAAACAAGGAGCCGCAAAACTGGAAATAATCACATCCCAAGAGACCACCCCCCCTCCTCAAATTGTTCGCAAAATGAAATGGAAATCTTTTCGGATTGGAATCTTCAAATTGAGCGTAAAAAAAATGGATGTGGATTCCACATCCATATTGTGCGCATTTTTGAGGAGTTAAGTCATTGGCTCCCTTGATTTCATTGGTCCTGAATGTTGTTTTTGTCTTGCCCTGAAGATGACCCAAAAGAGGTGGTCGAAACGCGTCGTGTGTGTTTGTCGATGTCTGGTTTGTTCGTCGTTCTTCTTTTTGTTCTGGTGTTGGCACTTGTAATCTTTCGTTTAAATTTGTTTTCAACGTTCATCCGCAGTCTCCAGTCTCCTCTTGGAACAGACAGACAGGCTTGCATTTCATGACTTCGAGCGAGAACACCTTTGCCTGCCTGAGTGTGTTGACTAGCCACCCGATATAGAATCCTTGACCTCATTGGTTCCCCAATAGTAAAATCGGAAGTCGTTAAGGGAATGCGTCGTTGAACCATGTAATCTGGAGCACCTTGGCTGGGGAGTAAGTGTGACCCAGCGGTCAATTCATCCGTGTTGTCCAGGTGATGTCTCTCCGGTGCGTGCTTGTATACAAACCAGCCTCGACCTGAAGAACCGTTCGATGACGACGTGGGTCTCCTCTTCATTTGTGGCCATCGTTCTGCCCTGGCCAGTGTTGCTGGTGCTGCTGCTGTGGTGGTGCGGTTCTTTATGGCCTTCCTCTTTAGTGGTTCGTTTCCTTGTCAGCACTACACTACCCACTGACCACACGCACGATCGGCTCGGGATGCCAGTGGCGTATCAGGTGATGGGAGGGGTGGATGTGTATCTTTGTTCGCGTACTGCGTGTATCCTTTGTCTGCGTAAATCTTGAGCGTGTCCTCGTGCGTGTGTGGTGTGTGTGGTGTGTGTGTGCGACGCGCGCATGCCTGCGTGCCTGTGCCCTGTCCGTTTGCAGGGCATTGCAACCGCCTGTGTGTAAGGGTGTTTGTAGTGTATCACGTGTGTGTGAAGTTGTGTTTGTGTGTGTGTGATTGTGTGTGTGTGTGTGTGCTCGCGCGCGCGCGCGCGCCCCGTGTGCCTGATAGACAAATCATAAAATATATCTGTGTGACTGTGGTCTCAGTAGCTTTACCTCGTTTGTTTTGAAGCGGAGGTCGTTGCATACATTCAAGAATCGATAGGCTACATTTTCGGGCTGATGAAGAAATATGAAACTTATTGGACAAACACAGGTTTGATTCGCGACTCGGCAGTTGCTGTTTATATTACACTGCGCGACAGTAGCTTTTGTTGTAATGTTGATGTAGGAGAGGACCTTACTTGACAGTCAGCACACAACCGCACATATTCCATGAAAATATTTTGAAATATATTAGGCATTTAACGAAGAGTATGATCTTTCTCCTTTACTGTCATAAAAATTCGTGCATCAGCTGGTCAACAGTTGAATCACATTTGATTCAAACATAACAGTTCGCGCCAAAAAACAAATTGTCGTTTTAAATCATACATTCATTGACAGACAGATGATACAGATTTTTATCGCAAAAGGTTTCTCGGAAAATGAAAATCAGAAAGCTGACAGAAATAGAACTCATTTGAAGTGAAGAGTTAGAGGCCAGAATGGTCCGACGGAAGAGGGTGTGGCATCAGAACAGAAACCCAGATTAATCGCGATCTCATTTTTTTTTTTTTTTTTTTTTGTACTTTTTTAAAACTTGTCACTTTTAAGTTAAATCGGTTAATTCCCGTACTAACCTCCGACTATTTACATGGTGCTGTTTGAGAAAAACTTTATCTCCAGTTTGAGTTAGTGCGTAGTTACAACTCTTTTCTGCACATTGTTCTTTTGAACTTTTTGGATCTCAGAAATCTTCGATGTGCAGACGGTTACGAAACAACAGAAGGCTTATGTATGGCGTTGAATAGTCGTAAGTGAATTCTAATATAAATTGAACCGAACAGGCGTGCTTTTTGTTTAAAATTCGTTCGCAGCTAGGTGCTTTAAAATCGATCGAGCAGGGCCTTATTGCTGTAGAATGTGTAAAAGGTAAGTAAACTGGAAGAGGAAAATGTCAAAAAGAAGAAACAGACTCTCTGGATTATAAAAGTAGATATTCTAGATATATCTAGATATCAATTTTTTGTTACATTTTTAAATGAAATGGAATAGTAAACCAGGGCGCTCTAAGAACATCAACCTACTTAACTTTTGTTCCAGAAATCTGTTCTAGTAAATTTAAGAAATGGAACCCTGGTTAAATATGATAAATTGTGTGTGTGTGGTGTGTGTTGTGTGTGTGTGTGTTTGTGTTGGATTTGTGTGTCAAATCGCGAACCTACGCTAAAAACTAGCTCAACGGTTATCATAGCTTGCTAGTTGTAGTTCTAATTATCTTGTTTTTAGGTGGACGTGTTTTTATCTACAAATGCGCATGTAGGTGTCACTATGATATACTTAATCTCATTCGCCTGTGTCACTTTTTTCTTTCGTTTTTTTTCACATTTTTTCATACTCCTTATAACTCAAGCCATGTGTACTGTATGCTGCTCAAACAAAATCGTGAGCCCCTAGCAGCAACAATCCTACTGACTTACTGTACACAACTGTAACGACGAAAAAAAATCGTGAGCCCTAGAGCAAAAATGTTGAATGTCCTGTACACAACTGTACAACGACGAAAAAAATTAACGAAGCTACAGACAGTAGAGCACCAGGCCATAAAAAGCGCTCAAATATGACATATCCATCATACATTATACCACACAAAACAAACAAACAAAAAAAAAAAAAAAGAAAAAAGGCCATAGATACCAGGTGAAAGCATTCGAAATTGGACAAAGCCACAGACACCAGATCAGTTTTAAAAGTAAAAAGAAAAAAAAAAAAGAAAAAGCCCGACACACGAAGGCCTTGTAGAGACCTTTGAACGACCAGAATGCACAGAGCTAAAAAAAAAAATCTTTTTAATCACGGCCAGACAAGTCTTTTGTGTACTTGGTTTGTAAGAAAATTAGAAATTAATGAGAAGAAAGAGAAGACGACACAGAACTAAAAAATGGTGAAAAAAAAAAAATGAAATGAAGAAGGGGAGGGGGAGGGCGTATGTTCAGCCTGTGATTGTTTAGGCAGCAATAGTAAACAGACTACACTGCCTGGTGTGATTGCAGAATGACTCATGACTTGTTTAACGCAAAACTTATCAAGATCGATCACGTCAACAGAATGTAAACTGACCTCATAGAGCTAAATCCTAACAATAAACACCAAGCCAACTGTAAAGACAGAGAGACCAGTCAGCCGCGTTGCCCCGTCACTCAGGCTCTGTTGTCTGCTGCAGCGCGGGGAGACATTGGACGACTACAACCTGCACGTGGACGTGGAGCTGGGCGAGATCGTGGACCGCACCCCCGGGACACCCCCCTACCCAACTCCCGTAGGCACTCCCAGTAGCAAGAGCCCCCCCTCCCGTCTCTCTGGGGTCCGACAAGGACGACACGCTGGACTCCAAGCGCCGCATGATCGACCAGTGGCTGAGGAAAGATCACAGGCACTGCCACGAGTTGGCCTTTGACTCCCGACAGCGTGGCCAAGTCCGACACCTACCTGTACGCCAGGCCCAAGGAGAGGAAGAAACCTGCGCTCCTGGGAAGCCGGCCCAGAGTCTTACAAGAACGAGTACCTGCAGGCGTTGAAGATGCCGGAGACAGGCCTGACAGAGGTGGAGCTTATGAGGATGTTGATGCTTCCGGAAGGAGGAACGAGAACTTTGCTCTGCAGGAAAGGGTTTGGAAGGCAGACAAGAGTCCACAGTCTCCAAGGCAGCGCACACCTCCTCAGGCAAGCCACGAAAGCTTCATGGGAAAAACTGCGTGACTCCGTCCGCAAGCGCAAACGGGCGCAACAAACATCGGGACTACAACACACAATCCACCGAGATGTCTGTGCCGGCAGCAGGGGGAGGCTCCTCTCACACATACCTGGCCGACAGGTCCACGTCACGTGTTTAGGGGACAGCGCCGAGCGAGAGGCTGGATATCCATATCGGACCCACCACACTGACGACCCTCAAATGAGTTCACCTTTGCTATGATGCCGCCCAGAACACAGTCGCAGTTCCTCCCCCTAGGGAACGTTTTGGAGAGTCCCGACTCTGACCAGCGACCCCGTTCCCTCAAGACATACACCATTTTCCCAAAGACCAGAGTTCCAAAGAGCATTCCAGAGACATTAGCCCAGAACCCCCGGTCGATCTGGTAGATTACGCGAAACTCGCCAGAAGCCCGTTCACCATTTCCTCTTCAGAGAAACGACGAGAAAGATCTCAGGGACAGACACTCTCATGACATTAAAACCGCGAGTTGTCGGCTTGGCTCTTCGTCGAAAGATACGGTGACGACTCTACGCATGCCGCCGGGTCAAAAGCCAACGCCAGAGGTTCCTGACCCGAGACGCGCACAGTGCCTCATTGTTGCGCGCCATAGAGAGACTCAGACGTCACTAGCGTCATCCAGTGACGACAGCAGGCGTGATGAAATCAGAGTGAAGTCCCGGCGGTGGTGGGCCCCAGTGGGCGTGAACAGAAAAGACGCAGACACCTGCCTTCCAGGGATACACACAAAGACAAGCATCGACGGTGAGGTAACACATTATGCACCATAGTGAGCCAAAAGACCCGCACGATCACATCGCGCTCGTACGCACGCATACACAGCGACTCACACATCCAGACACACATACACACACCGCGCGCCACACACACACAACACGCAACGCTACGCACACACACACCACACACACAGAGGTATGCATCAAACAATACATACATAACCTCAATCGTCTTTTGCGGTCTGTGTGGGGTGTGTGTGGGTGTTGTGTGTGTGTGTGTGTCGCGCGTGTGGTCTGTCCGTCTGTGTTAAGAGCGAGAGATAGAGAGAGAGAGAGAAGCAGCTGGACTTCTTGCCCAGTTCATTTGCAACTGGTTGGGACACAAAAACGCGTCAAATGCACAGAATTACAACAACAAAACGGTGTTTTTCCACATCATATTTAAATGACAGCATTCAGTGGTAGTGTGCCTCATTGGCAAAAACTTCCTGTGCACCAGTTCTTGTCGTAACTGGGTTCCCTCCCCGTTCTGTCCGTATTGGAGCTTTCTTCCTTATTGCATTAGCACAGACGAGACAGTTGTAGATTTAGTCACTGACGACCCGGACGCGTTCGTCAACACACAGACCATTGGAAGTAAACAATAGACAATCGAACATACCTTCTCCAGAAAACTGCCTTATTTAGGCTTACGGATACCTACTAATTCAAATTAAATCCTGGTCCTACGCTCTGTCAATGGTTGTAACCACTCGACACAAAAACATTCCAGTTAGATCCTATTTCACCTACATTCCCATCACTTTTCTGAGCAGTTCGTGTCCTTTCACGGTAGATGCACGAGCCATTGCGTTCGATTTTCGCGGGTGACGCATTATGACAGAGAATGAATGGTGGCACCAGTCAACAACCGCTTATGCAAGCTATTTTACAAACAGATTTGTCGAACAGGCAACATAGCGCCCATTTTTGTTTTTCATTCATTTATTGGTTGCCACACTTAAGCCCTTTGCCCACATATAAACATAATGTTACGTTATCCTAGTTCGCCCGTCCAAGTTACGGAAGGAACTACTACGCCCGAGAGCTGGACAGCATGGTCTTCAGACGCACTAGATACTTTACCTCAGACGACTGAGTTTCGTGGTTCTTTCAGCCTGAACTCCTTAAACTTTCCCTAAGTTGGTGGCATCACAGCGCGCCAACATCAGCGGTCACTACACCCATTCCCACGTAACCGTCTAAACGCCAACTAGGTGTTTTTTTTTTTGTTTTGGTTTTTTTGTTTTTTTTTGAGATTGACAGATTTATTTCTGCTTTGTCTCTGTCTGTCTGTATGTGTGTGCTTGTGGTTGTGCCTCCGTCGCATCTCTTCATCTCTCTCCTCTCTCTCTTCCCTCTCTCTCCCTTCTTATCCTCTACTGCCTCCTCTCATTATCTATCTCTCTCTCTCTATAATACAACTCCATGAGATGGGTCTACCCGTGATGCCTTTCTAAAAAAAACGACTTGAACCGCTACTTATCCCTGTCCACACAGGATGGGTATAAGTCATAATCCCCCACCCCCCCATTTCCCCCCCCCCTTGAACAAACATCCCCTTGGAATAAAAACTTGCATCAGCAAGCCTTCATGATGTCTAAGATTTTGACTCATACTGACCTCCCATGCCAACCCCGCTTCACCGCTAATCATCCTTATGATTCACCAGCTACCACCAGAGTTTTTCCTGCGCTGTTTGTGCACGCGAAAAACTACGCTAACATCAAATCCCTCCTACTCTTCCCACGCACTGCCGCGCCCCCCCCTCCTTGACCTACAAAACAGGCCGTCCCTTATTTAGCCAGTGTCTGGAAACTTACTCCAGTTGGTCCATAACCACTACGAAGCACTCCAACTCCCGTTCAAGGGAACATCAACACATCTCATGTTCTCGGTTTTTATCCCACCAAATCTCATACACCATTCACAGTTTCACTTTTGGAAGCCGTAATTGGCGTCACCGTCCTTTTCCTGAACAACCACACCGTTCAATTGTTATTTTTACTACCCTATCTCGCTTTCTATTCTCTCTCTTACGTGCGCATCACGCTACACATCCTCCCTCCCCACTCTCTTCCCACCTCCCCAATTCTTCACCCTTC
>JADBJO010016672.1:35000-39881 GCA_016801955.1 Conus betulinus | reverse complement strand
ACACCATGAGCGTGCATTTCATTATTCTCTGTTTTCTATAAAATGGCATTTGTTAACTTGTTTGTTTTTAAACGGCCTTAGAACGAAGAATATGACCAAACCATCAATTAAAACATGGTATGTTTTTAACCATCGCAGAATGAAACTGTCAGTCACACATTAGTACATGGAATAAACCCCGACGCTTTGTATCAAACGTGTGTCACTGTGCATCCTAATGGTGATGAGTAGGTCACTTACCTGTGTCATCAGCAATAGGTCATTGTCACAGTATAAAAAGGACGTGCCTGTCACGGTATCAATGATGAGTCATTGTCACGGTTATACCTGCAATGATGGACCATTGTCACGGTATATTATCAATGATGGGCCATTGTCACGGAATATTATTAATGATGGGGCCATTGTCATGGAATATTATCAATGATGGCCATTGTCACAGAATATTATTAATGATGGGCCATTGTCACGGTATATTGTCAATGATGAGCCATTGTCACGGTGTCACCAATGATGGCAATTGTCACGGTATATCATCGATGATGGGCCATTGTCACTGTATATCATCGATGATGGCCATTGTCACGGTATACCCATCAATGATGGGCCATTATAAGAAAAAAAAAACACCCGAAGTGTGCTGGGAAGGACCCAGAGAAGCACTGTCTTCACCTGCCCTTAGAGCAGTCCTGTACCACCCTTGGAGGCCTGCGTTGTGTTGACGATGGGTACGGTGGCATACCTACAATGATGGGCCATTGTCACTGTATATCATCAATGATGGGCCATTGTCACGGTATACCATCAATGATGGGCCATTATAACATATAGACCTACAATGATGGGCCATTGTCACGGTATACCTACAATGATGGGCCATTGTCACGGTATACCTACAATGATGGACCATTGTCACACGAATCAATGCTGGACCATTGTCACGGTATCAATGATGGGCCATTGTCACGGTATATCATCAATGATGGGCCATTGTCACGGTATATCATCCATGGTGGATTATTGTCATGGTATGTCATTAATGATGGACCATTATGGCGGGCAATTGTCACGATATAATAATCAAAAAAACGGCCATAGTCACGGTATACTATCAATGGAAGACCATTGTGACAGTATCATGGAAAGGTGGACCATTGTCACGGTATATCATCAATGATGGGCCATTGTTACGGTATATCATTAATGATGGGCCATTATCACGGTATATCATCAATGACGGTCCATTGTCACGATATATCATCAATGACAGTCCATTGTCACAGTATATCATCAATGATGGGCCATTGTCACGGTATATCATCAATGACGGTCCATTGTCACGATATATCATAAATGATGGTCCATTGTCGCGGTGTATCATCAATGATGGGCCATTATCACAGTATATCATCAATGACGGTCCATTGTCACAATATATCATCAATGACGTTCCATTGTCACGGTATATCATCGATGGTGGGCCATTGTCACTGTATATCATCAATGATGGGCCATTGTCATGGTATATCATCAACTATGGGCGACTTTTATGATACATCACCAATGTTGGGCCATTGTCACGCTGTATCATCAATGGCCGGCATACACACACACACACACACACACACACACACACACACACACACACACACAGAGGCCGCGCGCGCGCACACACACACACACACACACACACACACACACACACACACACACACACACACACAGGCGCGCACGCACACACACACACACACACACACACACACACACACACACACACACACACACATACACGCGTTGTGTGTGCGTTCGTGCATGCGTGCGTGCACATATTCTCTCTCTCTCTCTCTCTCTCTCTCTCTCTCTCTCTCTCTCTCTCTCTGGTCTCTCTCTCTCTCTCTGTTTCCGTGTATCCAATGAGTGCAGACGTACCTAGCAGATCCAGCGGTTTACAGCAAAATTTTCGAAAGTTAATGTGGCAATGCAAGGAAAATATGACGCTATGTTGACAGTACACTCTCATTTCTAACTTCTCCAAGTCAGTGCGTGATGTGATTGTGTATGCATTCAACGATTCACGTGGATTGTGTATGTCTACCAACATGCAGCGTGATGTGAAGCAAGCTGGCATCATGCTCTAGTTTCCCCTTCAGCCAACTGCCGCGCAACTGGATACAGTTGCAGTCATGGGTCCGGTCACGCGATCCATGACTCAGGACAAAGGAGCGACGCTCGGGGAACATTTTTCTCGAGCGTATCACTCATATTCGATGGACCCCATCCAGAAAAACACTTGACACACTTTCACATTCAATGCCACAATGGAGATACACATTATTTCATAGATACGTTGGTGCTTACAAACCAACCAGCATCAACAGCTCATGGATTGACAACCCATCAGACCACAAAACACAAAATTCACAACGTTAATTGGGGGGGGGGGGGGGGGGGGGGGGGGGGGCAGGAGAGAGGGACCTAGCATGTCAATGCATCGGGGTAGGTAATGAATGGATACCACTCGGGGAGGGGGGGGGGGACTCACAATGTCTCTCAGGCGTCACACTTTAGATCAAGGCAATCAATGGTTCGGTCCATCCTGGGTAGGTGAAATGACCGGATGTAACTGCTCGGGAAGGAGGGGATGGCACTGGAGAGGCTCAGAATGTCTCTCAGGCTTTGCGGTGTGTGTGTGTGTGTGTGTGTGTGTGTGTGTGTGTGTGTGTGTGTGTACGTGCGTGCGTGCGTGCGCGCGCGCGTGTGTGTGTCTGTGTGTGTGTGTGTGTAGCTCCTATGTATTTCACTCTGTGATAATTGCTACCACTTCCCTTAAGAAATGTCCTTATTTTTGTAATAATTGGAGATGAGAAGGGAAGGGCTGGACTATTTATAAAGTAAGGGTGTGACTCCATATTTCAGCACAGGGATGGCAGGCAATAAGGGCATTCTGGATCAGAGAATGTTACACCTCATAAGTCATGAAAGGATTACTTGAAAGTACTATTTAGTAATATGAAGACAGCACTGCACATAAACGTAGCTAATATGGCATATTTTGTCATATGCACCAGAGTTCGTATATCAGTTCATTTCACTTTGAACTGAAGCCTTTGCACTTGTAGAAAAAAAATGTCACACACAGCACCTGAGTCACTGTTGAAGAACACCTTGGCTGCAATGAGAACAGTTTCTGGGACAGTTCATACAGTCTGTAATGTAATGCAGCATGTCTGCAGAGTTGAGGGAGTGCTTGCGTGTGATGGAGATCCATCAGTAGTCGATGCTGGGATCGTCCTATCTGGAATGGACGTAGGTGATGGAAAGAAGACCAACGTGTGGCATTATGAGCGTCGCAGCCAGGCGTCCCCCCTGTAATGGAATTGTTTGGCCAGGTGTTCAAAAGCTGGCCCACCAGGCGCGAGGTTCTTGAAGCAGGTAGAAGGAAACAGCACACAGCGTGGGCGGCGGGTAGGTGGCGAGGGCGGAGGAAGGGGGAGGGGGGGGGTAGGTTGGGGGCGGTTGCCCCTTGACGAAAAAATCTGGCATCGTGCTTGCTCGTGGACAGCACATGCGATGTACAGGTGCTTCAAGTCGCCTCAGTCGAAGACGGCGCGCGCGTAAGCGCAGCGAGGGAACATGACGTGGCGATGGTACATTATGACAATGTACGTAGTCTGAATAGCTACGATTTGTGCAATGCATGCTGTCTCGGGAGGGGGGGGGGGGGGGGGAGGATAATGTATTTCTTGGTATTTCTTAGAGGGGAATTGAGAAGAAAGCCAAAAGGCACCATTGTTTGCCATCCCTGTGTACTATTTGCTGATAACAGTGACAGAGCGCCATCAAGAACAAAACAGCATGAAAAGCGTAACAAAATGACATAGGCACAACTGGGCAATGTGTGAACTGATAAGGATGACCAACTGAGGCTACTGGGCTGGACTGCGCGAACAACAACAAAAAAAGAGATGAAAATACTTGGCATGACATTACAGGCACAATCATTGACAATAGTTATACTCTGGAGGAGAAATACTGAGACATGATACCGTATCACAACAATGGAATATGTCATTGCAAGAAGCAAAGCACAAAAAAAATTATTGAGACATGAGCCCATGAAGGTTACCCACAATGTCACAAAGTATACATATATGAAAAAAAGAAAGGTGGACAGTGTGTAAAGAATACTTAAGGCAATGACAATAGCAACGGAATACATGTCGGGACACTTACAAAGGACACTTATAAGGAATATCAATATCAGTGGGGGGGGGGGGGGGGGGGGGGGGGGGGCAGATGTGAGGAGCGAAGTGGGGAGAAAAATGAGAGGGGTGTGTGACTGCGGTGGACAGATGATGAGGGGTGAGGTGGGGCCGAGGAGGGTGGTGTGTGATGGTGGTTCTCCACGAAATGTGTTAAGACATGCACTGTACATACTTGCGAAGATACTTCACTTGCTAGATTTGTAACTGAAAGGTGATAGTGTCACTCTGTGCCACGTTGAGAAAAACATCAACAAAAACAAAGATAAACCGAATAAAGAATGGAATACCAAGTTGTGTGTGTGGCTTGGTGTGTGTGTGTGTGTGTGGAGGGGGGGGGGGGGCTATGTATATCACTCTGGTCACTTCTGAAAGGAGGGGAGAACCCACAAAGCCACAAAAAAGAAAAAATGCAGAATTCTTGTTGAACTTAATGAACAAGGCTCATGTGTACGAAATGCAAGATGTGTACAAATTTAGGTATTAGTCCTCCAGGCAGATAGGTAGGAAGCTGAAATATGTTGCTATCAAGATGCAATGGGGGGTCCTCAAAGGAAAGGCCACAAAAGCGAGAAGAAAACCAAATATGTACATTCGTAATAAAAGCGGTGATACTATC
>JADBJO010016672.1:5000-30000 GCA_016801955.1 Conus betulinus | reverse complement strand
AGTACCTATTCTCTTAACCTTCTCTTTGGACTTTTCCTCTTGGCATTGTCTTTTAACCTATCCTTTGACCTCTTTATCTTGTCGTTGGAGTTATCCTTCTGACCTTGTCTCTAGATATCTTCTTTTGATCTTGTCTTTGTACATGTTATTTGAACTTTGTAATTGGACCTATCCTACATACCTATTCCTTTGACCTTGTCTTTGGAAATATAATTTGCCATTGGATCTATCCTCCAGATCTTTGTATGGACCTGTTCTTGTGACCTGGTCTTTGAACTATTCTTCTGACCCTATCTTTGGTTCTATCCTATTTTTATCTGTGGGCCTATCCTACAAGCCTTGTCCTTGGACCCACCTGCTTGAGTTTTTCATCGTACATATCAATTGGACCTTGCTTTTGGACCTGTCTTTAAGACATTGTTGTGACACAAAATTTTGACGTCATAATCGGAGCTGTCCTATTGATATTAACATTTGACCTATGTGTCTAACGTCGTCATAGAACCTGTTGATTTGACCTTGGCTTTGGACTAATCATTCTGTTCAAGCCACCAGACCTATCTTTTTAACATTGCCCTCAAACCTATCCTTTTGACCTTGCCTTTAGATTGTTTCTTTCGATCTTGCCCTTAGTTTGTTCCTTTTGACCAGGCCTTTAGATTTTCCTCTTGATCTTGCCATAGATGTTCCTTTTGATCTTGCGTTTAGATTGCTTCTTTTGACCTTGCCTTTAGATTTTCCTTTGATCTTGCCCTTAGGTTGTTCCTTTTGACTTTACCTTTAGATTTTCCTTTGACCTTGCCCTTAGATGATTCTTGTTGTCCTGACCTTTACATTGTTCCTTTTAACTTGTCCTAACATTGTTCTGTTTGACCTGACCTGTATATATTTTTTAATTTAGCTTGCCCTTAAAATGTTCCATTTGATCGTGCCCTTACATTGTTCCTTTTGACCTTGTCTTGAAATATTTCCGTTGACCTTGCCCATAGATTGTTCTTTCTGAACTTGACCTTAATTTGTTCCTTTCGATCTGGCCTTCATGCATTAAGTTGATCTTGTCCTTTGATTTATCAAATTTTGATGTTCGTTTACACCTCGTTCTTACCACACTTCTTTTTTGCATCGCAACAGCCTTGGGATGTGTCTCTCTAGGTTTGTCTGAAGTATTTCTTTTGTGGAAGAATTCAATCAGTTTCTAAAATCTACACATATACTATACAGATAATTTGAACAGGAGAGAGAAGGGGGAGAGAGAGAGAGAGAGAGAGAGAGAGAGAGAGAGAGAGAGAGAGAGAGAGAGAGAGAGAGACAGACAGACAGACAGACAGACAGACAGAAGGGGGCACAGGCAGATTAATTTGTTCAATTTTTTTGTAGCAGGCAATGTATTCTTGGATCACCCTTGTAATACAATGTCTAAAATCTCTACTACTGTATGGACACTGTTGAAATAAACGAGTCTCAGAAATAATATGAAACATGTCAGAGGTGTGTGTGTGTGTGTGTGTGTGTGTGTGTGTGTGTGTGCGTGCGTGCGTGCGTGCGTGCGTGCGTGCGTGCGTGCGTGTGTGTGTGTGTGTGTGTGTGTGTGTGTGTGTGTGTGTGTGTGTGTGTGTGTGTGTGTGTGTGTGTGTGTGTGTGTGTGTGTGTGTGTGTGTGTGTGTGTGTGTGTGTGTGTGTGTGTGTGTGTGTGTGTGTGTGTGTGTGTGTGTGTGTGTGTGTGTGTGTGTGTGTGTGTGTGTGTGTGTGTGTGTGTGTGTGTGTGTGTGTGTGTGTGTGTGTGTGTGTGTTTCCTGGGGGGGGGGACTTCTTACCAGGGAAGTCCTTTGTAACACTGCACAGAGGCACACTCATCATCAAACATTATTTCTTACTAATGCAGCGTGTAATCCGCAGCTGGTTCATTCTGCTGTCGTCAGCCTCACGAGCCGGTCGCCAGTGATCTTCTCTCTGCCCTGTGAACAGACCCCATCCCTGGGAAAGAAGTTGTCATCCGCCATGAGGACCAGTGGCCGACTCCTGTTTCTGTGCCTTGCTGTGGGACTGCTGTTGGAGTCTCAGGCACACTCCGTGAGTAACTGCACTGTGGCCACTCTGTTTGGGATCCGGAGATATGGCAGCTCCATTTTGGGGATGGGATTATCGTTTATCCACTTTTTTTTTCGTTTACTGTCATTGGTTCTTTTCTGTACAGATTCACTTCAGTTCCGTTTTGAAGGATGATTCTTATTTGATTTTTTTAAAAGTGAAATAGTGTGTGTGTGTGTGTGTGTGTGTGTGTGTGTGTGTGTGTGGGGGGTAGTGTTGGGGTGGAGCACATGTTCAGTGTAAATCCATTGTTTTATCATGTTGGTGAGTTGCTGTTTTTTATTTTTTTTTTTTTTTTCTTCTGAAATTTATGGTTACTTTTTTTGTGTGAGGTCGAGTTTCCTATGGCTCTTCTATATTATGGGTGCTCTTTATTGTATGTGGTCTATTTTCCTATGGCTGTGCTATATTAGTTGAGGTTAGGTGTTCTTTTATGACACTGATTCAGGTTTTTTTTTTCCACTTTAATGATTAAGGTCTAATTTGTTAGAAGTAAAGGAGGTTAGTTACCACCAAGGACATAGACAAAGTACAGTACAAGACACAGTGCATTTCGACCTCTTTGGACGTCTTCAGGCAAAAACAAATAACATTTAAGACAGTGAAAACGAAGAACGAAACACCACTTATCTTCTCATATTCGGTACAAAATCAAAATGGCTGTTTAATGAAAAGGAGGACGTTAAGGGGTAGATCATGGGAGTTGAAATGGTAATAATAACTGTAATAATAATAATAATAATATCAATGACAATGATAGTGGCAGTGATGAGAATGTATATAACAAGAAGAGGGATACTGGTGAAGTGGATTTGTTGAAAAAAAAAAAGGGGGGGGGGGGGGGGGGGAACGGGGGGGGGGGGGGGGGGTGGTGGTGGGGGGGAGTGAGATTTGTAGTTGGTTTTGTAATTGTTGTTTAATGGTATAATATGTAGGTAGCAATAGTGATCATGGTGGATTGATAATAGTGCTAAGTCGTAAGGGTTAAAAATGAAAAACAAAACAAAACAAAACAACGCAACAACAACAACAACAAAAAAACCTGAATGTGTGGTGATTGTGATGATAGTAGTTATATGTGGGTGATTGTATGTAGGATGTGGGTAATGCTAATAATGATTGAAAAGGAACGAAAGTGATCAATGGAATGTTTCCCCCGACCACTAGCAGGATTGTTTCCCCTGCTCACAACCAGGATTCTCTCTCCTGATAACTGATGGGATTGTATCCTCTGACCACTACCAGGATTGTTTCCCCTGACTACTGATAGTAGTTTCCCTTAACAAGTGGCAAGATCGTTTTCCCTAACCACTGGTGGGATTAAAAAAAAAAGATGAAGACCGCAGGATCGACGTAAAAGCGAAGAGAAAACAAAGGGTAAAAAAACTTTTTCACCTCAGGGTAAAATTTGTCGATTAAGAGACAAAAAATGCTAAAACAGTATGTTTCAGGTCATAGACCCTTTCTGAACTGCACAGGGAAGGGGGCAGAAGTAAGAATAAAAGGCTGACTGTTACTCACAGAAAATGAAAGCAGTCAGTGGTAGGAGTGAGTAGAGTTAAACAGTGAAAGAAAAACTTGAAGTGGGGGGGGGGGGGGGGGTAAGGGGGGGGGAGAAAGTGTGTGTGTGTGTGTGTGTGTGTGTGTGTGTGTGTGTGTGTGTGTGTGTGTGTGTGAGCGCCCACGGAAGCACGAGCGCATGTCCACCGGTATGTGCGTGAGTGTGTGCGCGCGTGGGGTCGCGTGCATGCGTGCGCCTGTCTTAAGAAAATTGAGGGAAAGTGTGGAAGAGAGGAGGAACATTGGAAGGGGGATGGGAAAAAAAATGTGAAAATTACACACACTTACAGAAAAAGAACAGGAGAGGGGAGGGGAGGGCAGGGGGGGGGGGAGGGGAAAGGGAATTAAACAATAAAGGGGAAAGGGGAGAGAGTGGAGAAGGGAAGGAGGGATATGAAGAGAATGTGTGTGTGTGTGTGTGTGTGTGTGTGTGTGTGTGTGTGTGTGTGTGTGTGTGTGTGTGTCTTCAGTGATTGCCCGTCTTGGCACTTGCATCCCGTATGGCATGAACACAACTTGGCGGCTCGATTTGCACCCCCCGTTCCTTTTTTTCCTTCTGATCACTGACAGAATTGTTTCCCCTGATCACCGGCAGGACAGTTTTCACTGGCAGTATTGTTTTTACTGACCACTGCGGGATTGCTTCCCCTAAGCACTTGCAGAATTGTTTGCCTTGACAACTGACAGCATTGTTTCCCCTGAACACTGACAGGATAGTTTCCCCTGACCGCTGACAGGATCGTTTCCCCTGACCACTGACCACTGACAGGATTATTTCCCCTGACCACTAAGAGGATAGTTTCCCCTGACCACTGACAGGATCGTTTCCCCTGACCACTAACAGGATTGTTTCCCCTGACCACTGAGCGTTTTTTTCTCTTGGCCACAGGCAGGATTGTTTCCCCTGACCACTAACACAATTGTTTCCCCTGACCACTGAGAGGATTGTTTCCCCTGACTACTGACAGGATTGTTCTCCCTGATCACTGACAGGATCGTTTCCTCTGACCACTGAATTTTTTCCCCTGACCACTGACAGGATTGTTTCCCCTGATCACTGACAGGATTGTTTCCCTGACCTCTAACACAGTTGTTTCCCCTGACAACAGACAGGATTTTTTCCCCTGACCACTGACAGGATTGTTTCCCCTGACCACTAACATGATTGTTTCCCCTGATCATAAGCAGGACAGTCTTGACTGGCAGTATTGGTTTTACTGACCACTGAAGGGATTGTTTCCCTTGACCACGTTGAGCAGATTGTCTGTTGCTCAGACTGATCTGAAACCCCAAACCCAGGCTTATGTCAAAGACTCTTGTAAGAGGTGTAGAACTCGCTGACAGATAGCAAACATTTTAAACATCCGTCCAAATCTGGAAGAGCTTTTACCATGTTCCCGAGGCGGGTGGAAAGAAGAATCAGATCTGTGCCCTTTGCAGACAGGCCACTCCTTTTACACCCATTCTTATCTTTTAAAAGGTGAAGAAGCTTCGTGGTGCATTCCATGTCATGTACCACTCACAGTGAAGCGGTCACCTGGACTATACCATTACCTTTCCCCTGACCACTAGCAGGATTGTTTCCCCTGACCTCTGAAAGGATTGTATACTCTAATGACTGTGAGGAATATTTTGCATGACCACCGATTGGATTGTTTCCCCCGACGACTGACAGGATTGTTTCCCTGACACTGATAGAATTCTTTCCCCTGACAAATGGCAGAATTGTTTCCCCTGACCAGTATTTTTTTTATGACTTCTGTGTTAGCTTTAACGCGGTGACAGCCCTCATATGGCCTTATGCGGTCACCTGGGCTATACCATTACCTTTCCCCTGACCACTGACAGGATTGTTTCGCCTGACCACTGACAGGATTGTTTCCGTGACACTGACAGAATTCTTTCCCCTGTCAAATGGCATTATTTCCCCCAACAACTGACAGGATTGTTTCGCTCGACCACCGACAGGATTGTTTCGCTCGACCACCGACAGGAATGTTTCCCTGACACTGACAGAATTATTTCCCCTGACAAATGGCAGAACTGTTTCCTCTGACCAATGCCAGCAGGATTGTTTCCCCTGACCACCAACAACATTGTTTCCTTTGACCATTGACAGGATTGTTTCCCCTGACCACTGACAGCATTACTTCCTTTGACCATTGACAGGATTGTTTCCCCTGACCACTGACAGCATTGTTTTCCCCTGATCACTGACAGGATCGTTTTTTCCTGACCACTGGCAGGATTGTTTCCCCTGACCACTGTGTGTGTGTGTGTGTTACGACAGCATTGTTCCCTGTGTGTGTGTGTGTGTGTGTGTGTGTGTGTGTGTGTGCGCGCGCGCGCGCGTGCGTGCGTGCGTGCGCGTGTGTATCCGTGTGTTTGTGTGCGTGCGTGCCTGCTCTGTGTGTGTGTGTGTGTGTGTGTGTGTGTGTGTGTGTGGTGTGTGTGTGTGTGTGTGTGTGTTTTGCCCCCCACATAGATTGCCGATGCTGGAGATGCTACCAGAAACGTGGGTTCTGACAGAACATCAGTGGAGCTGTCAAAGATGATTGAAAGTATGGACATTTCCCTCAGCCAGCCACCTCTCTCTCTCTCTCTCTCTCTCTCTCTCTCTCTCTCTCTCTCTCTTGGACGCTATCCCACGAATGTTTATGTCATAAGAAAGTCACGTCGGGTCCGATTCCCATCAGAGCCATGTGGGATTTTTCTGTCCCGATCGGCTCCTGCCCAGAGTTGTGTTTGTTATGGGCTCTGTTGGGAAGACTGAGACCACACAGTCGAGTGTCATTTACTTAACGGGTTCGTCTCTGGGAGTGTTGCTAAAATTTTCTGACCAACACTGCGGGTGTCCGTATCTCTCAGGCCTGGTTTACGCCGTGAAAGTAACCGTCGGGTACAGCTCTGTTATGTAGTCTCAGACCTGAATGGAAATCCGTAGCATCATTTTCATCATGTTCATTCTCATCGATCAGCATGATAAAAGTCTCAAATTCTGTGGCCCTTCATGCCCTGCACTCATGGTGACTTCAGTTTCGACGTCTTTTCAACGTCTGTGGCCTTGATTTGATTCTGTCGGGGTCACCGATATCGGCGAGTCCATGGGAGCTGTCGTTGGACGGACGTAGAGGTGCCCTCCGGAGGGAGAGCTCACCTACGTCCGGCTCCGCGACTAAGCAAATATTGTCATTAGTAGCGGGCTTAGTAGGTGGTGTCCTGCATGTATTAGATTAGAACAAGTGCTGCTGAACACCACCGAAGTGATTCGGCAGCAGTGCAATGTCTTCTCCGGTGAGTTGCCTCTTGACGACTTGACATTGACTGCTCCCTGTTGATTGCTGGTGACAGAGCTGCGGCGGGACTGACCAGGCTGCGGCTGTGGACAGAGTGTCAGAATGAGTGGCATGGGTGAACTTCCACTGGGGAGGCACAGAAGATACGACCAAAAAACAAACAAACAAACAAACAAAAAAAATCACGTCTATGGTGCACAGTGATTCATTTGACGGTATAAAGTTTTGATGCGGCGTACAATGAAGATCTGTTAACGCACTTCTCCCGTAGCACAAAGTTTGGTGTAATGTGACATTCCCCACACTGATGCGATACTGACCTCTCTGATCTCATGAAGTATGGAGTACTGATTTGATGAAATAGCTGTGAACTTTGTGACAGCTCGAATGCTAATGTGTCCCTAATGTGTCTGGTTTTTAATCAAGTAGTTGTCAACATCATCAAAGTTAAAACGGCACAGAAGATGGGACAGCACACACACACAACAACAACAACAACACAACAACACACACACGCACGCACGCACGCACACGCACGCACACACACACACACACACACACACACACACACACACACACACACTTGATAGAAATTGTTTTTAATCTTTGGATCAGAAAACATTTGCAAAACAGCGTAATGTCTCTCCGTCCAGTATACACATAGCCACAATAATTATGTTTCTTTTATCCATGTAACTTTGTTAGAGAATGTTCTGTAAACCTGTTGACATTTGCTGCTATATGTCATGTTGCCAAAGATTTCATCTAAACCTGCCCGTGCCAAAGTCTGTCACAAGTTTGTATATCATTGCTCCAGTCCTACTCTCTATAGTCTAACACATATTGTTTAAAAGCAATTAAATCACAAAAGCAAATAAATGAATAGAAATTAAAAAATACCCACCACCACCTACAATATCACTTTTTTTTTGTATGTAAGACCTGTAAGCGATAAACGAAGAGAGAGAGAGAGAGAGAGAGAGAGAGAGAGAGAGAGAGAGAGAGAGAGAGAGAGAGAGAGAGAGAGAGAGAGTTGACTGACTACTTGACAAACCATTTCATCCACATCTATGCCATTCTGTTCAACAGGAGGGCAAGATTCGTCAGCTGAGAAAGGACGGGAAAAGAAGACCAGTGCTCGTGGTCCTAACCGTGTCTACGTTTCGTATGCACTTGAACACGACTTACCTTTTCCAGAGTAATGGGTCACTGTCCGGCAGCCGCTGTGTTCTGACCCTCGGTCCTGGACAACAGACTGGGACGCAGCAGACTACACTTCACAGAACACAGTGGTACAACACACCTCGTTCCTCTCCATGACTCCAAGTCTTCTTCAGGCTACATGTACAGCAACAGTCTTCCTAGACACAACATTGTTTTAATGCGTAGTAGTAGTAGTAGTAGTAGTAGTAGTAGTAGTAGTAGTAGTAGGTGCTGTCCTTGTTGTTGTTGGTGGTGGTGGTGTTGTTGTTGTTGTTGTTGTTGTTGTTGTTGTTGTTGTTGATGTTGTTGATGATGTTAATGTTGATGTTGTTTTTGCTACTATTGTGTCAGTAGCAGTAACAGAGCTAGCAGTGGCCATAGTAACAGTCACCACAACTACTCTTAAATAAAATAGGACTCAAGCTCGTATGGAGTTTTGAAACTGTACATTGCCATCAGATTCTACTGTTGTTATGTCAACTTCCTGCATGAGGGTTTTTTTTTTTCAGCCTGGATATATAGATTTCCTTTCCAACTGCTGTATTAAAACAACAAAAAAATTGAAACAAAAATCCTCTTAAACTAGTCTTAGCTTCGTCTGTATGCCTGTGTCTGATGTGTCTGACCGTCTGACTGTGTCTGACTGTCTCTGCGTGACTCTCTCTCTCTCTCTCTCTCTCTCTCTCTCTCTCTCTCTCTCCATTCCTCCGTCAGTGATAGCTCTGTTCTTATAAACGCTCTGTTTCTTTGGACCTGAGGTATCATTTCACCAGTTTGTTTTCACTGACGTTGATTCCCCCACCCACCCACCCACACACACACACACACACACACACACACACACACACACTCTCTCTCTCTCTCTCTCTCTCTCTCGCTCTCTCTCTCTCTCTCTCAATTTCTTCACAGGTCCCTCTGCAGTCAATAAACTGATTATGCCTGAGTACGAGTGACGATCTCTTTGTAGGGATGTCTGTCTGTCTGTCTGTCTGTCTGTCTGTCTGTCTCTCTCTCTCTCTCTCTCTCTCTCTCTCTCTCTCTCTCTGCTTCACCTGCCATGTCATCTTGATAAAAGTTTATCATTTAAAGTCACTGGACGAATAAAATGTCGTTCTCCTGGCATGGGTATGAGGATGGAGTATAAAGAACTGGTCTTGTGACTCCGAATGGACGTTAAATGTAAATTCGCTCAGAACGGGGTCGCAGTGATTCCGAGATGTTAAATGTAAAGTGCAGCAGACTGATTTATAACATTCCAAGGTGATCTAGAATACATAAGACCCAGATTTAGTAACTCGTTGTGGTGATCAACACAAAGTGACCCAGATAACTCATTGTGGTGATCAACACAAAGTGACCCCCAGCCACAGTAACTCATTGTGGTGACCAAACACAAAGTGACCCAGATATAGTAAGTCAGGGTGATGATCAACACAAACTGACCCAGATATAGTAACTCATTGTGGTGATCAACACAAAGTGATCCAGGTATAATAACTCATTGTGGTGATCAAAAAGTGATCCAGGTATAGTAACTCAGGGTGGTGATCAACACAAAGTGACCCAGATATAGTAACTCAGGGTGGTGATCAACACAAAAAGTGACCCAGATATAGTAACTCATTGTGGTGATCAACACAAAGTGATCCAGGTATAGTAACTCAATTTGGTGATCAACACAAAGTGATCCAGCTATAGTAACTCAGGGTGGGTGATCAACACAAAGTGACCCAGATACAATAAAAAAGTGCGGTGATAAACGCAAAGCGACCCAGAGATAGTAACTCACTCTGGTCATCAGCACAAAATGACCCACATATACTAACTCATTGTGGTGATCAACACAAAATCACCAGATATAGCAACTTGTTGTGGTTACCAACGCAAAGTGACCCAGAGATAGTAATCCCATCAGAGGTCATGTGGGTTTTTCTGCCCCAACAGGCTCCTACCCAGAGTTGAGTTTGCTGCGGACTCAGTTGGGAAGACTGGGACCACACAGTCGAGTTTCATCCACTTAAGGATGCGTTTCTGAGAGTGTTGCTCAAATTTCCTGACCAACACTGCAGGTGTCTGTATCTCTCGGGCCTGGTTGACGCCGGGATATATTATGAAAGGAAGCGTAGAGTACAGCCCTGTCATGTAGTCTCAGACCGAAATGGAAATCCGTAGCATCATCATAATCATCATCCCTCATTCTCATCGATCAGCATAAAAAAAAAGTCTCAAGTTCTGTGGCCCTTCATGCCCTGCTCTCATGGTGACCTCAGTTTCGATGTCTTCTCCACGTCTGTGGCCTTGGTTTGGTCCGTCGGGGGTCACCGGTATCGGCGAGTCCATGGGGGCTGTCGTTGGACGGACGTGGTGGCGCCCTCCGGAGGGAGAGCTCACTCACGCCGGCTCCGCGACTAAGCAATTATTGTCGTCAGTAGGGGGCTTAGTAGGTGGTGTCCTGCGTATGTTAGATCAGAACAGGCGCCACTGAACACACCACTGAAGTGACTCGGCAGCAGTGCAGTGTCTCCTCCGTGGGGTTGCCTCTTGATGACTTGACATTGACTGCTGCCTGTGGATTGCCGGTGCCGGGCTGCGGCGGGGGGCCGACCGGGCCGTGGCTGTGGACAGGGTGTCGGAATGAGCGGCGTGGGTGCACTGCCTCTGAGGTGGCGCAGAGGCTGATGCGGGGCCGACCGGGCTGTGGCTGTGGACGGAGTGTCGGAATGAGCGGTGTGGATGCACTGCCTCTCTGAGGTGGCGCAGCAGAGGTTGAGACAGCAAAAAAAAAAAAAAAAAAAAAATGACCCAGAGAACCCAGGGAGGTTATCAACACAAAATGACTCTCAGATATAGCGAATCACTGTGGTGATCAACGCAAAGTGACCCAGCTATAGTAACCCATTGTGGTGATCAACACAAAGTGACCCAGCTATAGTAACCCATTGTGGTGATCAACACAAAGTGACCCAGCTATAGTAACCCATTGTGGTGATCAACGCAAAGTGACCCAGCTATAGTAACCCATTGTGGTGATCAACACAAAGTGATCCTAATATAGTAACTCATTGTGGTGATTAATGCAAATTGATCCTATTGATAATAACTCATTGTGATGATCGATGCAAAGTGACACAGGTATAGTAACTCGCTGTAGTGATCAACACAAACAAACCCAAATATAGTAACTCATTGTGGTGATCAACATAAACTGACCCAGATATAGTAACTCATTATGGTGATCAACATAAACTGACACAGATGTAGTAACTCATTGTGGTGATCAACACAGAGTGACCCCCAGATAAGGTAACTCAGGGTTGTGGTCAACACAGAGTGACCCAGATATAGTAACTCATTGTGTTAATCAACTCAAAATGACCCAGATATAGAAACTCATTTTGGTGATCATCTCAAAGTGACCCAGATATAGTAACTCATTGTGGTAATCAACTCAAAATGACCCAGATATAGAAACTCATTTTGGTGATCAGCACAAAGTGACCCAGATATAGTAACTCATTGTGGTAATCAACTCAAAATGACCCAGATATAGAAAAACATTTTGGTGATCAGCACAAAGTGACCCAGATACAGTAACTCATTGTGGTAATCACCTCAACATGACCAAGATATAGAAACTCATTTTGGTGATCAACACAAAATGACCCAGACTGGGAAAATAACCCTGAATGACAAAGTGACTCAAACTGGGTCACAGTAATCTGAATGATAAAGTGACTCAGACTGGATCACAATAACCTGAATAATAAAATGATAAAGTAACTCAGATTGGGTCACAGCAACTGATAAGGTGACATAGACTGGGTCTTGGTAATCTGAATGATAAAGGTACTGAGAGTTGGTCACAGTAACCTTAATGATAAAGTGACTCAGACTTGGTCACAGTAACCTGAATTATAAAGTGAGTCAGACTGGGTCATAGTAAACTGAATAATAAAGTGACTCAGAGTGGGTTACAGTAACCTGAATAATAAAGTGAGGCAGACTCGGTCACAGTAGTAGTCTGAATGAGGAGATGATAAGGTGACTCAGACTGGGTCACAGTAACCTGATTGATAAAGTGATGAAGTGACTCAGACTGGGTCACAGTAACATGAATGATAAAGTGAGTCAGACTGGATCACAGTAGCCTGAATGATGAAGCGCGACTCAGACCATGTCACAGTAACTTGAATGATGAATTGACTCAGACTGGGTCACAGTAACCTGATTGATCAAGTGATAAAGTGACTCAGACTGGGGCATAGTAACTTGAATGATAAAGTGACTCAGACAGGGTCACAGTAGCCTGAATGATGAAGCGACTCAGGCTTGGTCAGAAATCCAGTGTGTTTATTAATATGAAGTGATCTACAGTAATGATCAATTTAAATGGCCCACACTGGATCAGAATACCTTGATTAATGGTAACAAAAAGTAATGCATACTAGGTCACAGTTGCCGAAAGAGATAATGAAATATATGACCCTGAAGGGATCGAAGTGATCCAGGGTGGTGATACATAAAAGTCAACCAGAATGGGCCAAAGTAACCCAGAGTGATGATACATAAAGGAAACCAGAATGGGTCAAAATAACCCAGTGTGATAACACATAAAAGCGAATCAGAATGGGTCAAAGTAACTCAAAGTGATAATACATAAACGTGAACCGGAATGGGTCAGTGTAGCCCAAAGTGATAATACATAAAAGTGAACCAACATGGGTCAAAGTAACTCACAATGATGACCCAGAAAGGGTCACTATAATCAGGTTCTGGGTCAACAGTCAATAGACAGGTAATGACACGATGACCCAGAATGTCATAGTGACCCGAAGTGATACTGTTCACTGACCTAGAATGGAGCATGGTGAAGTGATACAGTTCACTGGTCTAGAATGGGGCATGGTGAAGTGATGCTGTTCACTGACCTAGAATGGGGCATGGTGAAGTGATCCTGTTTTCTGACCTAGAATGGGGCATGGTGAAGTGATTCTGTTCACTGACCTAGATTGGGGCATGGCGAAGTGATACTGTTTACTGACCTAGAATGGGGCATGGTGAAGTGATACTGTTTACTAACCTCGAATGGGGCATGGTGAAGTGATACTGTTCACTAAATTAGAATGGGGCATGGAGAAGTGATACTGTTCACTGACTGACCTAGAATGGGGCATGTTGAAGTGATACTGTTCACTGATCTAGGATGGGAAATGGAGAAGTGATACTGTTCACTGATCTAGAATGGGACGTGGCGAAGTAATGCTGTTCACTGACCTAGAATGGAGCATGGTGAAGTGATACTGTTCACTGACCTAGAATGGGGCATGGTGAAGTGATACTGTTAAATGACCTAGAATGGGGCATGTTGAAGTGATACTGTTCACTGACCTAGAATGGGGCATGGGTGAAGTGATACTGTTCACTGACCTAGAATGGAGCATGGTGAAGTGATACTGGTCAATGACCTAGAATGGGGCATGTTGAAGTGATACTGTTCACTGACGTAGAATGGGGCATGGTGAAGTGATACTGTGACCTAGAATGGGGCATGTTGAAGTGATGTTACTGTTTACTGACGTAGAATGGGGCATGGTGAAGTGATACTGTTTCACTGACCTAGAATGGGGCATGGAGGAAGTGATACTGTTCACTGACATAGAATGGGGCATGGTGAAGTGATACAGTTCACTGGTCTAGAATGGGGCATGGTGAAGTGACACGGTTCACCGACATAGAATGGGGCATGGTGAAGTGATACTGTTTACTGACCTAGATTGGGGCATGGTGAAGTGATACTGTTTACTGACCTAGATTCGGGCATGGTGAAGTGATACTGTTCACTGATCTATGAAGGGTGGTGGTGGTGGTGAGGCGATACTGTGACCTAGAATGGGGCATAGTAAAGTGATACTGTGACCTAGAATGGTGCATAGTAAAGTGATGCTGTGACCTATAATGAGGTATAGTGAAGTGATACTGTGACCTAAAATGGGGCATGGCGAAGTGATACTGTTCACTGACCTAGAATGGGGCATGGTGAAGTGATACTGTTCACTGACCTAGAATGGGGCATGGTGAAGTGATACTGTTCAATGACCTGGAATGGGGCATGGTGAAGTGATACTGTTCAATGACCTAGAATGGGACATGGTGAAGTGATACTGTTCAATGACCTGGAATGGGGCATGGTGAAGTGATACTGTTCAATGACCTAGAATGGGGCATGGTGAAGTGATACTGTTCACTGACCTGGAATGGGCATGGTGAAGTGATACTGTTCAATGACCTAGAATGGGGCATGGTGAAGTGATACTGTTCACTGAGCTAGAATGGGGCATGGTGAAGTGATACTGTTCACTGAGCTAGAATGGGGCATGGTGAAATGATACTGTAACCTAGAATTGGGCATGGTGAAGTGATACTGTTCACTGATCTAGAATGGCGCATAATGAAGTGGTACTGTTCACTGACCTAGAATGGCGCATGGCGTAACAGGTAAAATACTAAATACGAAACTGGCATGTCTTGTTTAATGAAGTAGCTGGTTTAATGAAGTAGCTGTGGAGTATGACTGGTAGATACTAACCAGACACTGACATGACTTGTTTCATGAAGTCGATGTGAACTATGTAATAGGTAGAATACTAATGTGACACTGACATGTCTGGCTTAATGGAGCCGATGTGACAGGTAGTATACTAATGACATTGACATGTCTGGTTTGATGAAGTCCATATGACAGGTAGTATACTAATGTGACACTGACATGGTTGGTTTGATGAAGTCGGTGTAACAGGTAGTATACTAATGTGACACTGACATGGTTGGTTTGATGAAGTCGGTGTAACAGGTAGTATACTAATGTGACACTGACATGGTTGGTTTGATGAAGTCCATGTGACAGGTAGTATACTAATGTGACACTGACATGTTTGGTATGATGAAGTCCATGTGACAGGTAGTATACTAATGTGACACTGACATGGTTGGTTTGATGAAGTCGGTGTGTAACAGGTAGTATACTAATGTGACACTGACATGGTTGGTTTGATGAAGTCCATGTGACAGGTAGTATACTAATGTGACACTGACATGTTTGGTATGATGAAGTCCATGTGACAGGTAGTATACTAATGTGACACTGACATGTCTGGTTTGATGAAGTCCATGTGACAGGTTGTATACTAATGTGACACTGACATGGTTGGTTTGATGAAGTCCATGTGACAGGTAGTATACTAATGTGACACTGACATGTCTGGTATGATGAAGTCCATGTGACAGGTAGTATACTAATGTGACACTGACATGTCTGGTTTGATGAAGTCCATGTGTGACAGGTAGTATACTAATGTGACATTGACATGTTTGGTATGATGAAGTCCATGTGACAGGTAGTATACTAATGTGACACTGACATGGTTGGTTTGATGAAGTCCATGTAACAGGTAGTATACTAATGTGACATTGACATGTCTGGTTTGATGAAGTCCATGTGACAGGTAGTATACTAATGTGACACTGACATGTCTGGTTTGATGAAGTCCATGTGACAGGTAGTATACTAATGTGACATTGACATGGTTGGTTTGATGAAGTCCATGTGACAGGTAGTACTACTAATGTGACACTGACATGTCTGGTTTGATGAAGTCCATGTGACAGGTAATATACTAATGTGACACTGACATGTCTGGTTTGATGAAAGTCGGTGTAACAGGTAGTATACTAATGTGACACTGACATGGTTGGTTTGATGAAGTCGGTGTAACAGTAGTATACTAATGTGACATTGACATGGTTGGTTTGATGAAGTCGGTGTAACAAGTAGTATACTAATGTGACACTGACATGGTTGGTTTGATGAAGCCTATGTGAACTATGTAACAGGTAGAATACTAATGTGACACTGACATGTTTGCTTTAATGAACTAGACGTGAACTATGTAACAGGTAGGATACTACTAATGTGACACTGGCATGTTTTGTTTAATGAAGCAGCTGTGAAGTATGTGACTGGTAGATAACTAACTAACGACACTGGCATGTCTGGTTTAATGAAGTAGAACTGAACAATGTGACAGGTAGAACACTAGCAAGACACTGACATCTGGTTTCATGGAGTAGACATGAACAATGTGACAGGTAGAACACTAATGTGACACTGGCATGTCTGGTTTCATGGAGTAGACGTAAACAATGTGACAGGTAGAACACTAATGTGACACTGGCATGTCTGGTTCCATGGAGTAGACGTGAACAATGTGACAGGTAGAATACTAATGCGACACTGAAATCACTGTTCATTCTGATGCCATGACATTCTTACGAATATCGCAACAGCTAGACCACCGATGCCACACTTAAATATCAGATCCCTTTGAGCAGGTATGAACTGCGTGACAGCTAGTATGTTGATGCCACACTGGTGGGGCTGATCGAATTAACTTCATCGTGGTTTATGTGACAGCCAATGTGCTCATTTCTGATTGGATCTGAACTGAGCGAAGTAGACAATACGTTCATCAATAGACTGAGAGCTGAAAAAACTGACCAGCTGAGATATGGAGTGACGTCACACATGGTCAGTTGGGCGTAGGTTCAAGCGGTCAAAGCTCTTGATTCCCAAATGGTGACTCCAGCTTCCAGATCCAACAGCACTGGGTGAAGAAAATGGGGTGGGGATGGGGAGGTGGGAGATGGAGGACGTGCCAGTCTGATCAGGCCAGAAAAAGAGTTTTCCTCTAAAGAAACATGGTAGAAGGAGGAAATGGGTAGTCTCCCCCTCCCCAACCTCTGCCCCTTCCAGAAAACAGTTTTCATTCAAGGAAACGTAACAGGAAATCAGTAATGACTTGCCCCTTGGAAAACATGTATCACTCTTAAAGGAAATAGTGATATCAGAGAAATCACAAATCATTTTCCCTTGGTAAACGTGTTTTTTATCCTTCAAAGAAGTAGTGGTAGTAGGGAAATCAGTAATCATCTACCTCCAGGGAAAATATCTGTTATCCTTCACGAAAACAGTGATAACAGGGAAATCACTTATCATTATCGCCAGGAAAACAGTATTATCTTTCAAGGAAGTGATGATAACAGAAAATCAGTGGTCATTCCCACTGGAAAACATTTATTATTCTTTAAAGGACACGGCGATAACAGGACATTGGTGATTATTTCACCCAGGAAAACATTTATTATCCGTTAAAGAACCGGTGATAAGAGAAAAAAATCAGTAATCATTTCACCCAGGAAAACACTTATTCTGTTTCAAATACACAGTGCCAACAGGTAAATCATTAATACAACAAATACTCCAAACCAAACTCAGTACTGTTAGCAATCACGGAATCTCTCTCTCACGCTCAGCTAGAAAGCAAAACATGAAGTTACAGCTATCAAACATCCAATCAAAAAGCACAGCATGTCATACTGTTTTTCACTTCAGACCACATACACCCAACCATCAGTCAATTGTCACTCAACTTGGCTCAAGCATCCACCCCGATTAGAAAATAACACGAAATGAAATGAATTCTAAGAAAACAATAGCACGTTTACCCGGTGTACCTGTCCTGTCCTGTAAAGAAGCAGGAGTGTCCTGGGACTGCTGGTTCAGGTGAGTCATCTGATCAGTTCACAACCACTTCCAGCAGTTTGAAACAATAGCACTATCACCTGAACACTGCCTGAACAACCCCAAGTCATCCACCACTGCCGTGGGCTGCACTGCACACAAATACTGAACCAACACACAACACAACTGTGTTCTCAGTGAACCAGCAACAATTCCCCACTTTACAGGGAACTGGACGATAAAATTCCATGTAACATAAATGTACATTTCACACTAGCTTGCTGTTTTGAGTTGATAAGAAAATCAGAAAACTTCCCCAGAGGGGAGGGGGAGGAGGGACGTGCAAGGAATCAAATGGCAAGACTATTCAAGTTTTAGGAAAATAAAACTAAATCACCCCTCACATATATATCGTAACCTACTCAACTAAAGTCCCTGTCTGGCACCCCTTATGTGAAACGTTGCAGTGAGACAGGCCATTCAACCTTTTTTTTTTTTTTTTTTTTTTTTTTTTTTGGCCTTCCCAGACGAAGAGTGAAAAAAAAAATCCGACAAGCAATTAAGGGGAGGGAAATCCAACTAAATCAGCCAATAAAAAAAAAGCGTTTTTTCCCCCTGGACCAGGTTTAACTACTTCACTGCGTTCACCACTTGTAGAACGAAATTGGGAACACTACTAATCAACACTTCATAACTCCAGCAAGTCTCATTTCTTTGACTTCATTCGTTGCACCTGCAATCTGAGAACCAGGCAGGGGACCCCATCTCTCTATGTGGTTAATCCAGTCACGATATGCACGTGCCTATCTCAGCCATCTACTCTCTGTGGCAAAAGGGAAATCAGTTGTGATCACTTTTCCCTAGAAAACTGTCATCATATTTCGTGAAAACAGTGTGAAAAAGGGAGCTCTATTCTCATTTCCTTTGGAAAACTGTTATTATCCTTCAGAGAATTAGTGATAATGGGGAAGTCAGTTAGCATGTTTCCATTTGAAATCAGTTGTCTACCTTCAGAGAAACCTGATTATAATAGTAGCTAACAATCATGCTTTCTGGGGTAAAAAAAAAAAAACAACTAAAAAAGCAAACAAAACAAACAAAAAAAAAAAAACAGTTCTTATCACTTGCACCAAACGTTTTCTCCTGTCTGTTCCCGTTCCTCACTTTATCCTGTATTATCTCTGTATCATGGAAGCCCTTCGTCGTCACAACAGTTTATAAACAGACATCTTCCTGTTCCCCACTTTATGATTTATTCTGTGTCATTGAAACCCTTCGTCGTCACAATAGTTTATAAATAAAAGATCTCACAGTCGATGGGTTTACGTTCAGGCCTGAGCGCCCCCAAACTATGAAGGCTGGCACGTGATACGTGTACAACCGTGCACAGTGCTGCACATGGCACAACGTGACACTCACGACTTGGCCAAGAAGAATGGAACTCGCAGAATGGATAACAAACTGTTTCAAGTCCGTCCAACCTGACAGTGTTGTTACCATAATCCGGAGACGGTCGTAAAGAGGAAACAGTCCTGTGTCGTTTGCATACAGGCCACTCTTTTACAGCCATGTCATCTTTTAGAAGGTGAAAGCTCTGTGGTGCATTCCATGTCGTGTTCCACTCACAGTGAAACATTGTTTTAGAGGGTTGGGACTGCATGATGTGAGACATGAACATTTTACAGCAGACTCCATGAAAACCTTGTTCAGAGATGTCCCACCTGATGTGATCTTTGAATTTCTGAAAGAGACCAACAACACTTTCCGTCTGATCCAAGATTTTTAGGAAGACATACTTTTTAACGAAATTTCAAGCGCGTTTTTAGAAGGTTTATTAAAGGGTTGTTGGAATTTTTTTTTTTGAGACTTGTGGGTTGTCTTCAACGAAGTGACAGCCCTGATACGGCCCGTTGCGGTCGGCTGGGCTATTAGCAGCATGAGCTTACCTCAGCGAGCAAGGCCTTCATCCTTGAGTTCTACATGTGCTTACCTCACCCAGCAAGGTGTCCATCCTGTAGTTCTATATGAGCTGACCTTACCCAGCAAGGTGTCCATCCCGCAGTTCTATATGAGCTGACCTTGCCCAGCAAGGTGTCCATCCTGTAGTTGTACATGAGCTGACCTTACCCAGCAAGGGTACAGCACATCCACTAAGTTTTGAGACCATCCTGTAGTTCTACATGAGCTGACCTTACCCAGCAAGGTGTCCATCCTGTAGTTCTATATGAGCTGACCTTACCCAGCAAGGTGTCCATCCTATAGTTCTACATGAGCTGACCTTACCCAGCAAGGTGTCCTTCCTATAGTTCTGGATGGGAGTCAACAGGACCACACCACCTGTCCCACCTGGTGTCCCCGACTTAGCTTCCAACGGTAGTCCCCATATGCGCTCAGCAAGTTCCTCCACGAGCCAGGCCAGACTATGGGGACACAGTTTGGGGAGTGGCCCTGCTTGCCACGGAAGCAATCTCTCAGCAATTTTCAGTTTCAGTTTCAGTGTCCTCAACAGTTTTCAGGTTCAGTTTCAGTTTCCTCAAGGAGGTGTCGCTGCACGCGGACTGGTCCATGTATGCTACAGCACAACCGCTAAGTTTTGAGACCACACTGCGCATTATTTAAAGCTGATGGATAAATGAATCAATGACTGATATGAGGAAATTTAAGAAGAGGTCTCCTGGCTACGACTAGTTGATGTCTGATCTGCGTATTAGCCCAACGCGCTGGTCAGACTTTGAGTTCCTACATAACTTTGGCCGTGCCATTATTATCATTTGTGTCTGTGTGGTGATTGTACACGCGCGCGCGCGCGCGCGCGCGCGCGCGCGCGTGTGTGTGTGTGTGTGTGTGTGTGTGTGTGTGTGTGTGTGTGTGTGTGTGTGCCTGAATGTGTTGCCATGGACCCATGTGTGTGTGCAAGTGTATACGGTTTTTGTATTTATGCATGCGCCCGCGCGCACCCGCGTGTGTGTATGTGCGCGCACGCGCGCATTCGCACCTATGCGTATGTGTGTGCGCATGCATGAGTTCTCCACAACCAAATACACAGCATGTAGCCTCTTTTCGTTGTCCTTGCTCTGACGTCATGCACGATAAAGAGGCGTTCAATAAAGCGTAGATCAGTTTCAGTTTCATCAAGGAGGCGTCACTGCGTGCGGACCAGTCCATATACGCTACACCACATCCGTTAAGTTTCGAGACCACACTACGCATGATTTGAAGCTGATGGATAAATGAATTAATAACAAAGATGAGACAATTGAAGACGAGGGTATTGACTGGATGACAGGGGAAACTACTGATCGATACTGACTGAATGACAGGGGAAACGACACAGATCAATATTGACTAAATGACACGGGAAACTACTGATCGATACTGACTGAAGGACACGGGAAACGACAGATCGATACTGACTAAATGACACGGGAAACTACTGATCGATACTGACTGAAGGACAGGGGAAACGACAGATCAATATTGACTAAATGATACGGGAAACTACTGATCGATACTGACTGAAGGACAGGGAAACGACAGATCAGATCAATATTGACTAAATGATACGGGAAACTACCAATACTACTACTACTACTACTACTACTACTACTACTACTACTACTACTACTACTACTTTGTTAATAATCATTATCATCAGTGTGATGATAACAGTAATATGATGACGACGACGACGACGACGACGACGACGACGTCAACGATGATGATGATGATGATGATGATGATGATGATGATGATGATGATGATGATGATGATGATGATGATAGTAGCATCCTTTAGTCTCGGAAGACTATGGAGTTGTGCTCTAGGTGTCTATTCTGGTACAGCGACGGGTGTGGCTGGCCAGTCCGACGCGGGAATAACAGTTCCTGTGGCAGAGGGCACAGATGAAGTCTGACGCTGGTCTGTCTGCCTGGGCTGCAGCCTTTCTTCTCGTTTTTATGATGATAACACTACTAATAATAACAATGAGGAGTATGAGGAGGCTGCTGCTGCTGCTGCTGCTGATGATGATGATGATGAGAAGGAGGAGGAGGAGGAGGCGGAAGATAATAAAGATGATGGTGATGATGATGATGATGATGATGATGATGATGATGATGATGATATTGAGGGGGATGAGGATGAGGATGACGATAGTGAGCTGCTATTCTCGAGAAACCAGGAAGAGACCTGACCAATAGAAATCCAGTAAATGTGTCGCAGCAGAACGACAAGTACGACAGTGAACGTTAAGAGGCCCTCAGACGTGGCAAATTTCATGGTTTGACGGGTTGAGCAACACGGCTTCAAGCATTGGCCGAACCTGTCCGCAATATTGCGAGCGGATTGTTGGCAGATCAGGACAGTGTTGTGTTCGGGCTAACTTCTCCCTGCCAATGCTGCTTGCAATCGTCCAATCGACATCACTTTCCCGGATCAGGAGTCACCCCTGGATATTTTGCCTTCCAGCGGTGGGTCTGAGGTTGTTGAGTGATAATTCCCATTGTAGAATGTTTCAGAGTGTAAAACAAAAAAATAAAACAAAACAAAAGAAAGCAAAAGCCGACATTCCTGACTGCCAGCCAGGAGACCATGTTGCTTTTGGTGCAGAGTGGAAATACTGGCTGGCATAGGATCAGAGATGATTGTACTTTCTGACCAACAGTTATTGATTTCCTTTCTAACCAATAGTTACTGATTTCCTTTCTGACCAACAGTTATTGAAGACAATTTCTTTTTTTTGCTGCCCGTTGTTGTTGTTGTTGTTGTCGTCGTTGTCGTTGTTGTTGTGTTGTCATTGAAGGTGACGGAGCGTGATTTAGAGACAGAATCTGGATGAGACATATAATCAATGCTTGTTTAGGACTGGTCTCTGTTTCTCATCTCTGTCTCCCATCCACGACTCTTTTATTTCATTTGTTAGAAAACGCGATTCTAGAATCACCGAATTATGTCTCCATCCTAACGATTGGAAGTGAGACCTGTCGGGATTTGTCCATTGCGTGAAGGGACAACAGCCAGTCAACTATGCAAAGGGAGGCAATACGTATCTCGTCTGTCTTTCCCCACTTTGTCAGAGTCACGTCCCTTCACCATAATCATGTGAGAGTGACTGCATATCAGAAATGAATGCGTCAAGCCTTTGCGTAAGAAGTCAAGTATTTAAAGACTGGCGCAACTGGATTTTTTTTTTTAATTTTAATTGAGTCTGAAAGTTGATTCTCCTCATTTTCTCTTTGTGGCCATCAAGGTACAAGCCAGGTGGTTCCAAGCAGACAGATTCAAGTCAAAGGGATGGAACTATCAGGGCGCTTCAAGCTGGCGCAAAGTTAGGGTGACGGGTGAGTGAATGCAAAGGCCTGAAATGTGCCGTCAGCCAAGGGGAAGGTCGTGTATTTGAAGACTGTGATTTCATCGGTGGTAATACTAAATGATAATAATAATAATATAATAAAAAATGATAATAATAATAATTATTATTATTATAACAAATCATGGAAGGCCTGAAAACGTTTGCACGGACTGTACAGCGTTTTGGTGCAAACTCCTCATTGTGGCCTGTGGTCAGTGTTCAGATGACGGTGCCGCCCTCCGATGTTATCGCATACGCCAGCTGCTGTTCTGTGCCACTCCAAGAGGTCGGCCTCCCCCCCTGCATGCATTCCTTCAGCCGACGTTTGCTTTGTTTCTGTCGGATGAGGATGATCTTCGAATGGAAAGAAGTTCATTCAGAGATTCTGTTGTCTTAAGTGTCGTCTTTTATTTTGCTCATTATTTCTCTGTTTTCTTTTTTCTTTTTTTTTTTTCTTTTGGTTTAAATGATACCATTAGTTTTCTCTTCAAGTTTATATACATATGATTTCAATATTTCACAAAAAAAACTGAAAAGAAGTAAGGGAAAATATAAGTAAACTCGGGACAGACGAAAAGAAAAATCAAAAGAAAAAAAGAGTAACATAAACAAATCGATGACACATGCACACACAAAAGTAGAATATGAATAACTGCCAGACATTCCTAAAAAAAAAAAAAAAAAAAAAAAAAAAAAAAAAAAAATGTTGATGGTATCTTAATAGTATGAAGGAGTGATTCTTAATGAAAAATATGGACACCTTATGGCTACATAATCTCAAATGGCTCGGAGGGTTTTCGTTTGGTTTGGGTTGGTTTGGTTAGGATTTATAATGAAGTATATATTTTGTTTTCTACTTTCCATTACTTTCAGTTAATTCTTTATGCTTATGCCAGTCAGTGTTAAACTTAAACCGTGTTCAAGTCAGCATAACCGAAGCACTTTTCTATTCACACCCGTCTTTCAATGATTTAATGAACACAATTACGTGAGGAGATTCATGTTGAAATTTGCATATGTAAATGTAGAATTCAGCCAACAGCAGGACGAAGTCTGTTACTCTATCAGATCGAAAATCTGTTCGTGTCAAAACAGTATTTTTGTTTCACTTAAAAAGAAAGAGGTTGTATGTGTACATCTATCATACTTTTTTTCCCTGTCCCAACCTCTGCGCCACCTCATAGGCAGTGCACCCACGCCTCTCATTCCGACACCCTGTCCACAGCCACAGCCCGATCGGCCCCGCCGCAGACCCGGCACCGGCAATCCACAGGGAGCAGTCAATGTCAAGTCGTCAGAGGCAACCCACCGAAGGAGACACTACACTGCTGTCGAGTCACTTCGGTGGTGTTCAGTGGCGCCTGTTCTGATCTAACATACGCAGGACACCACCTACTAAGCCCTACTGACGACAATAATTGCTTAGTCGCGGAGCCGGCGTGAGTGAGCTCTCCCTCCGGAGGGCGCCACCACGTCCGTCCAACGACAGCCCCCATGGACTCGCCGATACCAGTGACCCTGACGGAACCAAACCAAGGCCACAGACGTGGAGAGGACATAGAAATTGAGGTCACCATAAGAGCAGGGCATGAAGGACCACAGAATTTGAGACATTATTTATTTATTTATTTTATTTTTTTCATTTCATTTTATTATTATTTTTTTTGCTGATCAATGAGAATGAGGATGATTAAGATGATGCTACGCATTTCATTTCGGTCTGAGAATACATAACAGGGCTGTACTCTACGCTTCCTTTCAACCAGGCCTGAGAGATACAGGCACCTGCAGTTTTGGTCGGATATTTGAGCAACACTGTCAGATACGCATTCATTATGTGGATGAAACTCGACTGTGTGGTCCCAGTCTTCCCAACTGAGTCCGCAGCAAAAACTCAACTCTGGGTAGGAGCCGGTCGGGGCTGAA
>JADBJO010016671.1:17500-39884 GCA_016801955.1 Conus betulinus | reverse complement strand
CGGAACACCCGCATTTTAGTCACTAAGCGATGTCAACAAACCAGCAGAACCTCTGAGCTATTGAGGCCGACTTCACGCGGAGGGCCCTCCACCCGTCAGGCCCTCAGGCCTCTAAGGGACGAATGGAGAGGGGACACAACTCTCTTCTTCCCAGCCCCCCCCCCCCCCTTTCTCTCTTCTCTTCCCTCAAAGAAGAAAAAAAAAATGACGAAAAGAGACAAGATCGTCCCCCGCTTTGGTCACTTGGCAGCGTGAACGACCCAGCAGAGCCCCGTAATTAACTGGACTCACCAGACCCTGTGCTTTATGGGATAGGGGTGGGGAGGAGCGAGGGGGTGGGTGGTGGGTGGGGGGGGTGGATGGAGGGATAAGAAAGGAGGAATCGACAAGGAAGGGAGGCGAGGCGGGGGTACGGAGGAGAAGGGAGGGGGTGGGGGTGGGGTGTCAGGCTGGCGTCTGCCACCTCTGTCACTTAAGCCCCCCAGGGGGTAGAGGGGGGGAAGGGGGCTGGGGTTGGGAGATGAAAGAAGAGGAGGGAAGGGAGGCGACTCTTGCTAAGCGGGGGATTTGCCCTTTTCAGTAGGGGGGCGTTGTTCCGCTTAGTCACCGGGTGGCTGTGTTTACAGGTCGCCACAAAGGACCGGGCACCGCCTCCTCACCTCGCGAAGACGTGGGAGGGAAGGTGGACGGAGTGGGGGGGGGGGGGGGGTGGGGTGGGTGGTGGGAGAGGATGTGGCGATGAGGAGGATGTGATGATGAGGGGGATGTGATGTTTACCTTGTGGACTCCGACAGCGAGTGGCTGTTTCGTGCTGGTGTGTAAGTGGACTTACGGTTTGCCGCGCGGGCCAATGTCTTCAGGATTCGGTAATATATTTCAACAAAAGGAGAAGAAAATGGTGGAAGAGTGCACTCACCAGGGTTTGAGTATGGTGATCAGGGGAACAAGTAGGAAACCAAACAAGCTTTCTGCTCATAGAACTGTCATCAGGCTTAGAGTTAGTGGGTGACAGAGACAGATCTTATATGAGGACTGGCAGTAAAAAGGCCACAACAAAAGATTTATCTTGATACAGTCTCCCTGTCCTAAAAGGTAATCATTTTTTTTTCTCCCCAGGACTATTTCCCCAGGGAGCCGTGGTCCAATGATTCAAGCGTTTGCACGGCGGGGCAAACATTAGTTCGAACCGCACGTGTGAAGGTTTTGTTTTTTCTTCTGTTTTTCAAACCCTCTCTATGCACTCAGCAGTAAATGGCTACCTGATTCTGTTCAGGGACAGTCTTAAAGCGGCGGAAGGAGAGGGACCAGGCCGTGCCCCAAACACGAAGAACCTCTGACGGTTTACTGACCCTACGGTCAATAGGCTACAGGGAATTTTCATTTGATTATTTTCTCCCCACTTTAATGGATTTTCTTTTCACCCGTCTTTTTCGTGGGAACCTATTTCTTTTTTTTTTCTTTTTTTCTTTTTTTTTTTTTTTTTTGCTGTCCAACGCTGCGCCACCTCAGAGGCAGTGCACCCACGCCGCTCATTCCGACACCCCCGTCCACAGCCACAGCCCGGTCGGCCCCCGCCGCAGCCCCGGCACCGGCAATCCACAGGGAGCAGTCAATGTCGAGTCGTCAAGAGGCAACCCACCGGAGGAGACACTGCACTGCTGCCGAGTCACTTCAGTGGTGTTCAGTGGCGCCTGTTCTGATCTAACATACGCAAGACACCACCTACTAAGCCCCCTACTGACGACAATAATTGCTTAGTCGCGGAGCCGGCGCGAGTGAGCTCTCCCTCCGTCCAACGACAGCCCCATGGACTCGCCGATACCGGTGACCCCAACGGAACCAAACCAAGGCCACAGACGTGGAGAGGACATCGAAACTGAGGTCACCATGAGAGCAGGGCATGAAGGGCCACAGAATTTGAGACAGTTTTCTTCTTTGTTTGTGTCTAGTAGATTGACTCCCCACCCCCCACCCCCTCCCCGCACCCCCATAAAAAATAATGACTCCCTCTATCTGTGAGTGTGTGTGTGTGTGTGTGTGTGTGTAATTGGTTTCTCTTTGCGGACTTTTTTATGGTCTATATTACATTGAACTTACCTGTCTTTCATGGACTTTTTCTCCCCTTGCTTCTACTGCACTTACCTCCAGTTAAAGCTTCCCTGTCTTCCAAATGCTTCTTCTGGACCATTGGTCTCTTTTCCCAAACTAGATTTACTTCCCTTTAAAGACTTTCTGTTAGTTTTTTCTTTTCTTTGTGTATCGGCAAGGTTTTTTTTTTTTTTTTTTTCGTTTATTTGATTTTGACTCGGTGAAAAGACAGATCGTGTCCCTACATGGATGTAGCCATTACATTTTGGAGCGGGTTTCAAGCCGAGAATCCAGACCGCAGGGGAGAAATCCAGGACCCAGCTCAGCAAGTTTGTGTAACTGTGCGTGTGTGCTCGCGAGAGTGCGTGTGTGTGTGTGTGTGTGTGTGTGTGTGTGTGTGTGTGTGTGTGTGTGTGTGTGTGTTTTAAATGTCTGAATCATTTTTTTTTTCTCTGTTGGTACTACGTTTACTTTCTCATAGATTCCTCACTTCAAAAACTTCTTTTCTGAATCATTTCTGTCACTGTCTATACAAGATCTACCCCTAACATACAGTTCCTGCCTATAAAGACTGACGAACAGCACTGGAACATTTTTGCTTTGTCGCATTCTAAAGGATCCCCGCATGTGAAGACTGGTTTCGCGGGGACCATTTTCCTTTTTGACTGTTGTAGAGTTACCTCCCATTGAAGACTTTCTCTCTTTTCCAGATGTGTGTTGGCTGTGACGTCTCCGTCTCTGTCTACACTGGATTCACCTCCCTTTTAAGATTCCTTTCCTTTAGAGACACAGTTTTAGTCATTTCCGGGGCCCCCGTTTGAGACCGTTATTGTATTGCCAGGAAAGCTGTATGAAAAGAACGTTTGCTCATCAATTCTAGTTGTCTGTTATCTCCACAGACCCTTTCCGTTTAAAAACACACTTTTCACAACTTTTGTAGGCCCTAAATGAGTGTGTTGCACTCTGTTTCTAAAACAGCTATACAAAAAAAAACATTACTTCATGACATTATTATTACACATCATACAACAGACATTCCACACAACGTCGGATTCCACATTAGCTCGTATCTCTCCCTTCCATCTCTCTCTCTCTCTCTCTCTCTCTCTCTCTCTCTCTCTCTCTCTCTCTCTCTCTCTCTCTCTCTCTCCACCCCTCTCCTCCTCGCCAGGCCACCCCCCATCCCATCCCTTTAACCTACCCTGCCTTAGCGAATAATGAATTTGGGAAATATGTAAAAGGGAGGCAGAACAAAGTACTCCCGACAAAAGCTTCCCCTCTGTGATAACTAGACTTCTCTCCTCCCTACAAGAAAATCCCCACCCAGAATTCCACCCCCACAGCCTTCAACATCTCTCTTCCCCCCACCCTGGCGCGTGTCAAAGCTCCACGTCTGCCAGCCTTGTCCACGGTGGCTGTTTCGGTGTGTTCACACCCTCCCCCCACCCCCACCCCCCCCCCCCCCACGGACACCCTGCTGCGCGCTGATTGGGCGGGTGGCTGGGGAGGAGGGTGTGATGGTGTGGAGGAGGGGAAGGAGGAGGGTGAAAGGAGGGGGAGGTTTGGGGAACAAAAGCCAAGTCAGGGAGGTGAAAAGGCTAATCACTCATCGAATTATCTCCTCGTTAGCTCTTCCCCGCCGAAAGGACAGACTGCTGGGTAGGGGTCCCGGGAAGGTGTGGGGTATGGGGTTGGGGTGGGGGTGGGGGGGGGTAGCTAGTTAGAGTGAGGAGAAAAGTCTTCAGATGCCAGAGCCTCTTCTGCTGGCCAGACTGGGGAATGGAGGCGGGGCTGGAAGCGGCAGGGGGCCCACCCTTCAGCATGACGGTTTGAAAAGTGTCCTCTCGGTCCGGATTAGGCTCCTCCAGGACCACTGTATTATCCCTCACTTCGAAGAGAAAGGACCTTAATAAACGGTTCTGTGGTCATGACAGAAGCAGAAGCAGAAGCAGCGGAGGTCTTAATCGTTGTGGTGGAAACAGCAGCAGAAATCGTCTTCGGAACAGCAACAGCAACAGTGAGCTTAGCAACGCTAAGCTTACTATAATGGTAGTGGTGGCAGCATCAGCAGCACAAGCGGCAGCATTAGCAGCAACAAGAAGCAGGAGTGAAAGCAGTAGTAGCTACAGCGGTAGTAGTAGCCGCAGCAAAAGCAGTGGCAGCTGTGTCAGGTGTAGAAGCAAAAGCAGCAACAGGAGCGGCTGCAGTGCTAGCAGTGTAGCAGTGATACAATCAGCAGCGGCAGCAGCAGTAGTAGATGTTTCTATCTATCCATAAGCTGATCGGGGTTTTGGGGGTGGGTGGGGGGGGGGGGTGATGATGGGGGAATTGGGGTTGGGTGTTCTTAAAGTGTTTCCAGGGAAAGCTTTCTAAAGCTGCTTTGGATTCTGCTATATACATACATGATATCTGTTTATGATCTCATCCGAAGGACTAGTACCCAAACCACCCAGTCAGCGAGAGAGAGAGAGAGAGAGAGAGAGGAGAGAGAGATGAGAGAGAGAGACAGACAGACAGACAGACAGACAGACAGACAGACGGACAGACAGAAAGACAGAGAGAATGTGGGAGAGAGAGAGAGAGAGAGAGAGACGAGAGAGAGGAGAGAGAGAGAGAGAGAGCAGTCTTTTCTGGCCAACTGGCTATACAGACAGGAGAAATGGTCATTCAAAATTGTATACATGGTGAGTAGCAAAACATTTCAAATCAAGATGTAGTTTGGCATCTCAGTTTCAGAGAGCTCCACAAATATAGGTCGCAACTCTAAAGGCTAATTTTCCACTGAGATTTGTGATAGCAATTGTACTTTAAGAGTTGATGGGAAGCGGTAGTAATACAGTGGGATATGTCGTTTACGGAGTGCAGCATACCTTGGGCACACAAGCAAAAAATGAACAAGGTCTTCAACACAGTTCAAGTCACAGACTTTACAAATTGGATTTGACAAAACATTTGCCATAACGTGGGATTCCATTTAGTGGGAGTCGATTTGATTTAACCAGACAAAGAACACGACGGTGCTCGTGATTTTCTAACTGGCTTATGTAGGTAGCCCTTAAGATTTCTGGTTGGTATAGGGATGTAGTCTCTTCTGTTACAACTGATTCATGCCAGCACTGACGGAAATTATCCTCTAATCTTTCTTGAATACTTTAAGAAAGTAGCTTGGATTTCCAACATCTTGCATCACCATACATAGCCAAATCCAAATTTACACAAAATGGTTCTAACTCGAGTAGCCCAGTTCTGTCTGCCATTGTTTATCATGCATAAACAACATATTGTAACATTGACGAGGATAGCGGTCATGTGATAATACAAGAAGTCTGCACCAGTACCTAATAAGCTGTACATAGGCATCAATATATAAAGGAAATCTACCACACTCACTCACCAAAGCAACATTATTTTTTACATCTCTCCCAACACTCAAAACCATTTTACATATTTTCGTTTGCACCTTTTCAATTTCTTCGAAGTGCTGGAAACCCCAAATTTCTGAGCCATATAAACAAATTGGCTTGATTTTCACATCAAAAATCTTAAAAACAGTATGAACTGGCATGTTTTTTTCAGTTTGAAATATAACTTCTTAATTCCTGCAAGCGCTCTAAGTGCCTTCCCAGAAAGATTACTTACACATTTTGACCAGTTCAAAGTAGCAGAAAATATCACTCCCAAATAGTTGTACATGGGTTCCACTTTGATTTGTTTTTACCAGCATAGAAACCATACCTCAGATCTTTTCAGAAAACCACCGTTCTTAAAGACAACTACTTTCGTTTTTTCCATATTCACCTTTAGTCCAAATTTCGACAGAAAAGATCCAAACAGTCAATTTTCTTCTGGAGGTCAGTCACAGAGTCAGAAACCAAGGCAATATCATCTGCATACATCAATAAAAGAATGCCAGTTTCATCTGAAAACACATCATCCCCCTTGTGTTACCAGTAACTAGTGTATTTTGCAGTTCAGATATAAACAGTGAAAACAGCAAAGGGCTGAGAATGCAGCCTTGCCTTGCCTTACCCCTGACAAACACTCAAAATACTCTGTAATGCTATTTCCGAATCTAACTGCCGCCATAACTTGCTTGTACATATTTGTGAGTGTTTGAAACATCTTTCCATGGATTCCTTTCTGAAGTAGAATATACAACAGATTTGCTCTATCAATACTATCAAACGCCTTGGAAAAATCAACGAAAAGAGTGTAGAAGCGGCCGCTCTTTTAGTAAGATATTTCTGAATTAATGATTGCAGAGAGAATAATATTGTCAGTTGTACTGTATCCCTTTCTAAAACCTGCTTGAGCTTCTGGTATATTACTTGTCTTTTCACAAAAAGCATATAACCTCTTATTCAAAATGCTGCTATACAATTTTCCAGTAACATTTAATAGTGAAATTCCTCTATAGTTTCCGGCATTTTGTGGTCACCCTTCTTGTGCAGTGGAAAAAAATCAAACCCTTTGTCCAACTTTCTGGATAATGCCCACTGTCAAAGACTCTATTGAACAAAACATGTAAAAACTTTGCCAGAACATTGTTTAAAAAACATGGAACACATCAGGCCGTACACCATCAGGTCCAGGAGCCTTACCTTTCTTCATAGCCTTTATTGCCTGGCGGATTTCATCTTCTGTGATCGGCTTATCAAGATCATCCTGTGCAGCCTGACACTGGTCACAGTCATCAGGAGTATGGCTTTCTAAAACCTGATTAACTTCATTCCGAAAATCAGAGTCAACAACTGTGTTATCAGGGTTCAAAAGGTCACGAAAATAATGAAACCATGTGCATGCATCAATTACGTTTGCGCGGGTTGCTTTAGCACCTGTGAGAAATCTAACTTTTTGCCAAAATGACCTCGAGTTTTTTTTTTCAGAGCAAACATCATTTAACTCCTTCAAGATTTCATTGTTCTCTTTTTCTTGCTTTTGTTTGCATAAGGTTTTGAATTCTTTTTTCAAGTAAATAAAATGGTCCAAATCTTCTTGTTTGTTGGAGGATCGCCACAGTCTCAGCTGCCTATACTTTTCAGCTTTTGCTTGTTCGCAATCTCGTCCCACCACGAGGGTTGTGTTCGTGAATTTTGTTTGAGTTGGTTTTGCTTGCCCTTTTCAGCTGCTCGCTGAAGTAAATCAACAAGATAATCTGACCCTGCATCAGTGCTTTTTTCCATAGCAGAAAGAAAGTGTTCATATTCTACATGCTGATTTTGTCGTATATATTCAAAAGAAGAATCGGTCCAAAGAAAGTAGACAATTCCTCTGTGTGAATTTCTTCAGTGTCATTTAGGTCATTATCCTTAGCCCCACCGGTACCGGAAAATATAGTTACAATTGGAAAGTGGTCTGATTCCGACCTGTCTAAAACCTTGAAATCAGCTAACAAATCAAACAAAGACTTTGATACAACACAGTAATCCACCACACTCATTCCATGATTAGCAACACATGTAATTTCACCATCCCGATCCCCCTCTGTTCGTCCATTGACAAAAAATAAGTTATTTTCTTTCAGAAATTCAATAAGTCTCAATCCAAAATTGTTAGTACTCTTATCTTTCGATTTGCGTGTTGACTGCACAGTATCACACAATAAATCACGGAGTTCAACCAAAGGCGCAGCATGTCTGTCTTCATCACAAAAACTCAGTGTCTGGAAGCTCTGCTGTTCGCGCATTGAAATCACCACATAGTAATAGATGAGAATCTGGGTAGGATAGCATCAAATCACAAATATTACTGTCCAATTTGTCGAAGCCTTCAAAAGGGCTGTCTTCATATATAACAGAATATTCTGGAGCAACATAAACAAAAGCAGCGATAATATCAAATGAGTATTTGAATATTGATTTTTCAAATTTAATGAACACACAGTCTTCAACTTTCTTTAATAGTCGTTCCACTTTGTTTGCAATAGACTTATGTATGCATACAACAACCCCACCTTTTTAAAAATTTGCACGCGTGGATAAAAAAAAAAACAGAATGGTCTGGAAAGGCGTTTTCAATGTCACTTTGTTTGCATGCCCAAACCTCTGAAAAAGAGAAAATCTTGAAACTTGAACAGAACATTTTAAAGGAAGCACTATGTAACTTTTGAGAGAGACCCTGAACATTCCATGCCATAATACGAAACTCAGACATCTGTTTACTTTCTAACCTGGGTTGAGTGAACAAAGATGTGTTACTGTCCCTCGTAGTGTTACGCGATGCCACAGACTGCTGTGTGTCAAAATCAATGCATTCTGTATGCGTATCCAGACTTGCTAAACGCTCCGTCACACTGTTTGTATTCACTGATTCACACATACAATGTTGATCATCACCGTTGGTTGGGGGGGGGGGGGGGGGGGGGGGGGGTACAATCGGAAATCCTCCTTTAGGAGCATTGAGAGAAAGCCGGCCAGCCCGTCATTTGTTTACAGTTTTTTCTGGAGTTGTTGTGTTTTTCTGGGTCATAGATGTAGTGCTTACCTTCTATGACAAGGGAGTCGAAACGCAGAAAGGCTCGCTTGTTTGCAGATTTGGCTTCTCTTAGAAAAGGGAGCAGCTGGCGCCGCTTTTCCCTCACCTTCAGTGTGAAGTCCTCTGACACAGACAGGTTCGTTCCTTTCAGCTTCCTGCATTCGGACAGCACCCTCTCCTTGTCCTTGAACTTCTCGAAGCGAACGATGACGGGGCGGGGCCTCTCCCACCCTTCAGGCGGTGCGCGCGTTCCATGGGGACATCCTCCTGGATGCCCATCTTGTCCTTCAGCACTTTCTTCACCTTCCCTTCACAGTCTGCATACGTCTCAATTCCTCGGTCACCAGTTGGGATGCCGTAGAAAATCAGATTTTTCCGTCGACCCCTACTTTCTTGATCTTCAAGTTTTCCTTCCAGATTTGTCACTCTTTCTTTCAGATCTTCATTTCTCTGCGGACTTCATCAATTTCTGTTTGCATTTGCATTCGTTCAGCTTTGAATCAAAGGTAGTCATCTTTTCTTCAATGTTTGTAATCTTTCTGTCCATACTTGTCAGCATATTCATGACATCGGCCAAAGATACATCACCGGCAGTGTTGTCACTTGCAGAATTGAGCGTTTTTCTGGCAGGAGAAAAAGCAGTGTGACTGTTTTTTGGGAGGGCCAGGATGAGGTTCAATGTCCCCACATTGAAGCAGGGATGCCGTGACAAACACCAGCACAAACACTGTAGACAAACTTCTCACTCGTATCTCTCGACAAAGTCGCCTGTTGCAGCTCTCTCCTTGGCCCGCTTCCACATAAAAGCCTGAAAAGTCCAGTAAAACTGGCCACAGGAAGCTCGGAAACATACCGACGAAGTCGGCATGTTGACAGGAATCCAGCTGTCAATGTAGCTATTGTTTAAGAAACACAGTTAATCGCTAATTAACAAAAAAAACGCCGGACAAATTTGCAGTGTAGCCAAAACACGTCTGCCTACTAGCGCTGATCGCAACTCACTCGTCGGTGTGTGTGTGTGTAAGTGTGTGTGTGCGAATGTGTTTTGTGAACGTGTGTGTGTGTGTGTGTGTGTGTGTGTGCGTGTGTGTGTGCGTGCGTGCGTGTGTGTGTGTGTGTGTGTAAGACGGGGGAGGGTTGGGGGTAGGGAGGAGGGGCTGAGGGGGAAGGGGGGGTGGACGAGGACGGAATGGACAAGGTGGAGGATGGGATGACTAGAATCCAACTCCAGACTGAAAGTATAGATATGGGTATTACATTGATATCACAGTGTTTTGCGTTGTTCACAAGATCATCACACGACTTGCGTGTGTGTGTGTGTGTGTGTGTGTGTGTGTGTGTGTGTGTGTGTGTGTGTATGTGCAAGGGTCCTAGCAGCAAGGGTCCTAGTGCCCACCTGGGGCCCAACTAGGTTCTGGCTAGATCCAGCTTGTCCAAGCTGGAGCTACCTAGAACCTAGGTGGACCCTAGTACCCTTGCTGTAAGTATATACGTGTGTGTGTGTGTGTGTGTGTGTGTGTGTGTGTGTGTGTGTGTGTGTGTGTGTGTGTGCGCGTGTGTGTGTTTGTGTGTGTGTGTTTGCGCGTGTGTGTGTGTGTATGCGCGCGCGCGCGCGCACACACACACACACACATACACGCACACAAACATACTTGCACACACATACTTACACACACACACACACACACACACACACACACACACACCACACACACACACACACACACGTGCGCGCGCGCACTCACACACACACATAGACACATACACACGCACTCAAGCATGCACGCATCAGAGTCTAAAGGTGTAGTAGCATTAGCAGCTGCAGCAGCAGCAGCAGCAGCAGCAGCAGTAGCAGCAGCAGCAGCAGCAGCATTAGCAGCAGCAGCACAGTAGCAGCAGCAGTAGCAGCAGTAGCAGCAGCAGCAACAGTAGCAGCAGCAGTAGCAGCAGTGACATCAAAACATGGAATCTAATCCAAGGGCGAACCTGTGAACGGCCGTGGCGCAGTGGGTAGTGCTGCGGGTTCCGGGGCGAGGTTGTGGGTTCGATTCTCAACACAGTCGTTTATATTTGTGGGAGTTTTCGGCCATTGAGCGGCTCGTATCTGGAACTGAGTCTGCCATGGTTCAGCTGGGAAGACTGCATCCACACAGTCGAGTTTCATCCGTTACAAAATTTCATTATACAAAATTGTTGACTTATTTTCAAAAGTACTTTTGCTGGAACGATAGAATGCTGGAAGGAAGCCTTAACTTTTGGTGCGGATTTGTGTTGCTGATCTGGATCGAACGGCAGATCCAGGATCCGTTCATTTTTATTGGTATTGAATAGTATTATGAACTTTCCGATGAACATAAACACTGTGAAGTTACTTTTACGGGTTGATAACTACCTACGAATAATATTTTCTGACTAAGAATTCAAACTTTCTAATGATGAAAACGTTGACATATTATATTTTCTCTTTTCTATTGAGGGAAGGGAGAGGCATCACACAACAATTAACTCCTTCAATCGGTGCCAACTATGATTTCCCCTGGCGGTGTTCCTTCCTGTTTCATGTATGGCATGACTGAACGGGCCAATCTCAGATGTCTGCTATGTCTGTGCTCTCCCCTTTCAGTTATGACACCCCTGCTCAGCAAGTCTTCAGCCGTGTCTGTGTGCTCCTTTAATTGTCTGTCAGCTACATCACACAAAATCTACTGAACCGATTTTTATAAAACTTGGTGGAAAGATAGTAGGGGGTCCACGTGTGTGTGTGTGTGTGTGTGTGTGTGTGTGTGTGTGTGTGTGTGTGTGTGTGTGTGTGTGTGTGTGTGCGCGCGCGCGCGCACCTGTGTATGAGTGTGTGCGTTGTGTGTGCATGTTTACGTGTCCGTGCATGTGTGCGTGCTAGAATGTGTATATACTCTGTGGTGTGTGTGTGTGTGTGTGTGTGTGTGTGTGTGTGTGTGTGTGTGTGTTTGCGCACGTGTGTATGAGTGTGCGCGTTGTGTGTGCATGTGTACGTGTCCGTGCATGTGTGCGTGCTAGAATGCATATATACTCTGTGTGTGTGTGTGTGTGTGTGTGTGTGTGTGTGTGTGTGGTGTGTGTGTGTGTGTGTGTGTGTGTGTGTGTGTGTACGCGCGCACACGTGTGTATGAGTGTGGGGCGTTGTGCGTGTGAAATCCTGGAACATTGTCAATGTCAAATATCCCGTCAAGAACATCAGAGTAAGAAATGAAGACTGCAGAAGTATCACATCTCCTGATAAAAGCATGCAGTTCACAGCCCGACTGATGCAGTGGCTGCACAGCTGGCAGAATCTGAACCTGAAACCAAGAGTAGGAACCCTGTCGACCGAAACCACGACAGCACTGAACCACACTCTGTCAGCACTCACTGATCCAATTCTTACTTGTTTCAAAGAAAAACAGTTCAACTATGTCCTGCTTGGCAAATTTCAGACTGACAACGTGGAGTTCAGATTCAGCCAGTACAGACAAATGAGTGGGTGCAATTTTGATATTTCAGTCCAGCAGCTGCTAGGAGGAAAAAAAAAACAACAAAAAAAAACTCAAGCTGATGAGTGTTTTGAACCTGATTTCTGCTTCCAACGGCGCTGTTAGTCTAAAAGACATAACTGAACCCTCTGGACGAAGCGAAGACTAAACTAGTTACATCTTCAAATGAAGATGTGAATAAATTCCTTCCTGTCTTACAAGACTGTGACAATGTTGAACTGACCAGTGAGCAGTGGAAGGCTTTGGTCTTTGTCTCCGGCTACTGTGTTGCTACACCTACCTGTCAGCATTGGACGAAGGAGGATTGACGTGGTCTTCAGACTATACAGCTGAAATAGTCAACTGTTGCCGACCAGCTGTGAATATATTTCTGAACAATTTTTCTAGAATATTATCTGACGAGGTATCAACCAGCAGCGGCACATGCGAACTGAAGGCGTTCACCAAACGTGTTTGATGTTTTTCCCCCCCGACAACGTAACAGTTAAGGTGGGCAATTCATTTTCAAACTAAAATATTCTGCTCTGTTTACATACCCCCCTCCCCCACCCCTCTCTCTCTCTCTCTCCATATTTCTCCCCCCCCCCCCCCCTCTCTCTATCTCTCTGTCACGTGTGTGTGTGTGTGTGTGTGTGTGTGTGTGTGTGTGTGTGTGTGTGTGTGTGTGTGTGTTACATATGAGAGATAATTATACAGTTGAATTAATACCTTATTTTCAACTCTCTCTCTCTCTCTCTCTCTCTCTCTCTCACACACACACACACACACACACACACACACACACACACACACACACACACACACACACACAGCTGCAGGTGCTTCTGTATATTGCATGTGTGTTTAGATTGTCTTATTCAGTATCATGTCTTTTTTCATCACACACACGCGCGCGCGCGCGCGCGCGCTCTGTCTGTCTGTCTGTCTGTCTGTCTGTCTGTCTCTCTCTCTCTCTCTCTCTCTCTCTCTCTCTCTCTCTCTCTCTCAGACACAGCCAATGATACAGTATGGTTCTGCAATATGGGGGATGGAAAAAAGCTGCACGGTACTGTGAAAAGTTACACTTGTTTGCCCTTGCTTAAAGAAATTTTTGTCTGTTGATATGCGACATGATCTTGTGTATGATGAATTAGGCAGATTTCCAATAACCATTAACTCAGTTGTTCGATGTATTCGTTACGCGTTAAAGTCAGTACGAATGGATGAACATAGACTACCAAGAAAAGCATATTTAATGCTGTCATATTTAGAGGCAAAAAGAACTGGGTGACAAATGCAAGATTATGTATGTTTCAGTATGGCTTTGGACATGTAGGCCTATGGTTGAACCAAGGTGTTGGAGGTGCAGATGATTTTTTTTTAGTTTGTTTAAGCAGCGACTTATTGATTGTAGATGACAAAACTGGCCAGATCATGTGGGCAACAATGAGCGGTATTTAATGTATAGAAGATCTTGTGATTATATGTACTGTACTCCAAAATACTTATAATTAGATATGGAGAGACACTTTAAAACATATAATGTCATTGTGTCGTTTTGGTATATCAGACTTTGCTGTTCATTACTATATTACAGGAATACTACACCTGATGATCTTGTTATGTCCTTTCTGTAAGAATATCGAAGAAAACGAAGTTCATTTTGTTTTATGTTGTCCATTTTACGATAAATTAAGAAAACAGATGATCGCTTCAAAAATATTACAGAATAGCAAATGCTTTCCATCTTAATTTATTGTTATCCTCAGTTAATGCAAAAGCTGTGAAAAACCTCTGCATTTACTTGTACAAAGCTTTTAAAGCAAGAGAGATTGTAATTTCCTAAGTTGATTTATAATTAAGAGTGGATATAATGAAATTTATAGTTGATCTTTATGTTTTCTTTACTTCTGCCGAAATCTTGAAGTTCTGTCGCATTTCTGTGTGCACACACTACGGAGAGTTTGGATGTGATTGTGTGTGTTTGAAAACTGACCCCCTCTCCCATCTCTGTCTGTCTGTCTGTCTGTCTGTCTGTCTGTCTCTCTCTCTCTCTCTCTCTCTCTCTCTCTCTCTCTCTGAGACCATCTGTACGAAGTTGTGTTTTTTAATATGTAGAAAAAGAACTGGATGAAGTTTGAGAGCTGATCTGTGTTTTGGTTCTGCACACACAAATATTACAGTGAAAACGTCAAAGAGGAGTTTAAAGAAGTGCAAAGAAGTTTCCATCCTTTCTGTTTGTTAACAAAGCCTGCATAAACTAAGAAAACCTCGGCGAAGACGGTTATCATCAGTCGAAAAAGAACAGTCAGCCGCGTTCTGAGTCTAGCTTTGCGAGCGCTGCGAGCCGCAGACGATCGCCTCTGTTCGTGACGTCACGCCGCGCTGTGTCGGGCCATTTCTATTTCGGGGGCCATGGTGTGTGTGTGTGTGTGTGTGTGTTTAAATACACGTGGTTGGTATGCGTTGTACCCTTGTTTTGTCTGGTTTTGTTTTCACATCCGAAAGTCAACACCCTGTCCTGACTGCAGCCAGTGGAAACACAGAACGTTGGATCTCTTACTTACGCTGCGGCTAAGTTGATTAAGCGAGCCGGCTGTATGAGACCTCGGTTTATTGTTTAATCTGAAATTCTGTGAGAATCATACCGCCACTCCGTGCCTAGCGGATCCAGAGGAGGCGTAAACACAAGAGCAACAAGAAGAAGAACATTATTAGCAGCAACAGGATGCCGTCCGCTGCTGTACTTAAAGTAAAAGACAAAAAGAAAAATTTGGGGGGGGGGGGGGGGGGGGGGGGGGGGGGGGGGGGGGGGGGGGGGGGGGGGGGGGGGGGGAAAAATCCGGGGGAATGGGGAAAAATGGGAATGAAAAATCCGTGAAATGGCAAATAAATGGGGACCGTCCTCCGGAATCATAGCCGATAACATATGTAGGGCCGGAATCATAGCCGATGGAATATCATAGCCGAAAGCCGGGAATCATATGTAGGGAAAGCCGGGAATCATAGTCGATAACATATATAGGGAAAGCCGGGAATCATCGTATAACATAACATATATAGGGAAAGCCGGGAATCATAGCCGATAACATATATAGGGAAAGCCGGGGAATCATAGCCTATAACATATAGGGAATATAGGGAAAGCCGCGTCATCGTCTACCGATAACATATAGGGAAAGCCGGGAATCATAGTAATAACATATATAGGGAAAGCCGGAATCATAGTCGATAACATATATAGGGAAAGCGGGAATCATAGCCGATAACATATATAGGAAAAAGCCGGAATCATAGTCTATAACATATATATAGGGAAAGCCGGGAATCATAGCCGATAATCATAGGGAAAGCCGGGAATCATAGCCGATACATATATAGGGAAAGCCGGGAATCATAGCTCTAACATATATAGGGAAAGCCGGAAATCATAGCCGATAACATATATAGGGAAAGCCGGGAATCATAGCCGATAACATATAGGGAAAGCCGGGAATCATAGCCGATAACATATATAGGGAAAACGGGAATCATAGCCGATAACATATATAGGGAAAGCCGGGAATCATAGCCGATAACATATTCGGGGAAAGCCGGGAAAGCCGGGAGACATAAAAATAACATATAGGGAAAGCCGGGACCGGGGAATATATAGGGATAAATATATATAGGGAATATACAATATATGGGGAAAGCCGTCATCACAGATAGCGTATACATATAGGGGAAAGCCGTGAATCATAGCCTATAACACATATAGGGAAAAGACGGGAATCGTATAATATATATAGGGAAAGCCGGGATCGTATAATATAACATATATAGGGAAAGCCGGGATCGTCATCGTATAATATATATAGGGAAAGCCGGGAATCGCAAGATATATATAGGGGAAAAGCCGTGAATCGTCTAACATACATAGGGAAAGACGTGAATCGTAGCCTATAACATATGTAGGGGAAACCGAGAATCCTATAACATATATAGGGAAAGCCGGGAATCGGAGCCTATACATATATAGAGAAAGCCGGGAATCGTAAAATATATATATAGGGAAAGCCGTGAATCGTATGATATATATAGGGAAAGCCGTGAATCGTATGATAATATATAACATATATAGGGAAAGCCGTGAATCATAGCGTATAATATACATAGGGAAAGCCGTGGAATCGTATAATATATATAGGGAAAGCCGTGAATCGTATAATATACATAGGGAAAGCCGGGAATCGTATAATATATATAGGAAAAGCCGTGGATCGTATATAATATGGATAGGGAAAACCGTGAGTCGCATAATATATACCGGGAAAGCCGTGAATCGTATAATATACAGGGAAAGCCGTGAATCGTATAATATGTATAGGGAAAACTGTGAATCGTATAATATATAGGGAAAGCCGTGAATCGTATAATATATGTAGGGAAAGCCGTGTGAATCGCATAATATATGTAGGGAAAGCCGTGAATCGCATAAAACATATAGGGAAAGCCGTGAATCGCATAATATATGTAGGGAAAGCCGTGAATCGCATAATATGTATAGGGAAAACCCGTGGATCGTATAACATAATATAGGGAAAACCGGGGAATCGTATAATACACATACATAGGGAAACCCATGGATCGTATAATACACATATTGGGAAACCCAGGAATCGAAATCGTATAATATAGGGAAAGCCGTGGAATCGTATAATAATAGGGAAAACCGTGAATCGCATAATATGTATAGGGAAAGCCGTGAATCGCATAATATACATAGGGAAAGCCGTGAATCGCATAATATATTTAGAGAAAGCCGTGAATCGCATAATATACATAGGGAGAGCCGTGAATCGCATACTATATATAGGGAAAGCCGAGAATCGTGTAATTTACATAGGGAAAGCCGTGAATCGTATACTATGTAGGAAAGCCGTGAATCGCATACTATATAGGGAAAGCCGAGAATCGTGTAATTTACATAGGGAAAGCCGTGAATCGTATACTATGTATAGGAAAGCCGTGAATCGTGTAATATACATAGGGAAAGCCGTGAATCGTATACTATATAGGGAAAGCCGTGAATCGTGTATAATTTACATAGGGAAAGCCGTGGATCGTATAATATACATAGGGAAAGCCGTGAATCGTATACTATATAGGGAAAGCCGTGAATCGTAATATACAAAGGGAAAGCCGTGAATCGTATAGTATACATAGGGAAAGCCATGAATCGTGGTGTAAATAATAGGCTTGAAACGAAGTCACAATGACCCAAACTTGGTTAGACATATTGAACAGATGTTCCTTAACAGATCACAACACCTAAAAAACCCACTGCGGTACAAGGTGGAGCGCAGCTGCACGTGCGGAAACCACGTAAAACCGGTAAAAACGGGTGCCTGTGGGAGCATATGAGTTGAAAAAAAAAAAGGCGAAATGCTCGTGGTCAATCATGATGCACGTGCATGGCACCTCGTTCATGAACACAGATCAGACGCCGTTGGCCACAAATCTGTAAACAGAACGGTCGTCTACGCCAGCCCCAAAAAGCATGGCACAAAGGCAAAAGACTGGACCCCTGCCGATCGTGGACGTGCCTTAGCGTTGATTGACGAAGGGATTTCTGGCCGCGAGGTGGCTAGGCGTCTGAACGTGTCCCATTCCACCATCCAACGTCTTGTAGAGAGGTTTCAGGCCACTGGCAGCGCGTGCAGGATCGGCCACGATCAGGCCGTCCTCGGTGTACCGACAGACATGCTGACCGATTCCTCCTGCTGTCTGCCCTACGCAATCGGACTGTCACCTCATCCACCTTAAGGCGTGAGCTCCTGCAGGCTGCAAATGTCAATGTCAGTAGAAGGACAGTTTGTAACCGTTTGCACGAGTTCGGGCTGTCATCCCGGAGACCAGCAGTCCGAGTACCACTTACTCCAGCTCACCGCAGAGCACGGGCAGACTGGTGTCGTCATCACGTTCGCTGGACGAGGCAGCAATGGTCTCGAGTGCTGTTCACAGATGAGTCCCGCTTCACCTTGGCATTCAATGACGGCAGGACCCGAGTGTGTGGCGAAGGCCAGGAGAACGTTTTGCTGACGCCACAGTTCGTGAGGTGGATCGTTACGGAGGGGGTTCTGTGATGGTCTGGGGTGGCTTCAGTCGTCAAGACAGAACTCCCCTGTACGTCATTCAAGGCATGCTGACAGGGGTGCGGTACTGTGACGAGATTGTGAGGCCCCTGATCCAGCCCGCCCTTCAGGCCCATGGGTAACGCTGCTGTTTTCCAAGACGACAACGCCCGTCCACACCGAGCCCGTGTCGTGGACGATCATCTGCAGCAAGAGGGGATCATCCGGATGCAGTGGCCATCTCGCTCACCCGATCTGGCTCCAATTGAGCACCTCTGGGATGTCCTTGGACGGCGGGTAGCCACAACCACCACCCCCTGCCTGTTGACGTGGCCCAGCTCACTCTCTTTCTGCAGCAGGAGTGGTGGCAGGCCATACGCGGGGAACACTCTTCGGCCTGGTGGACTCCATGCGTCGACGTTGTGCCGCTTGCCTGGCGGCAAACGGTGGCTACACTCGGTACTGAATGGTGCAGTTTTCAGTTGTAGCTTATGTGACGATCCTGAGGAAGGGTGATTGGACATTACAGCCCGCTGTCCGTGTTTGATTTGTTGATTTCGTGCAATGGTCCAATGAATTTGTTCTTGAATAAATTTGGAAGATTTTGCGTTCGTTCTTTTTAACATTGGCTGTAGTGTTTTGGTCTGGGAGACAGCGTTGGCAATGGCCCTTAACTTTTTGCCAGTAGTATAAATAGGGAAAGCCATGAATCGTGTGTAAATACGTAGGGAAAGCCGTGAATCGTGTAATATACATAGGGAAAGCCGTGAATCGTGTAATATACATAGGGAAAGCCGTGTACTGTGTAATATACAAAGGGAAAGCCGTGAATCGTATAATATACATAGGGAAAGCCATGAATCGTGTAATATACGTAGGGAAAGCCGTGTAATGTGTAATAAACAGGGAACCGTTAATCGTATAATATATACATAGGGAGAGCCGTGATACATATGGAAAAGCCGTGAAAACCGTGTAATATACATAGGGATAGCCGTGAATCGTATATATACATAGGGAAAGCCGTGAATCGTGTAATATACATAGGGAAAGCCGTGAATCGTGTAATATATATAGGGAAAGCCGTGAATCGTGTAATATACATAGGGAAAGCCGTGAATCGTGTAATATATATAGGGAAAGCCGTGAATCGTGTAAATATACATAGGGAAAAAACGTGAATCGTGTAATATACACAGGGAAAGCGTGTACCGTGTAATATACATAGGGAAAGCCGTTAATCGTATAATATACATAGGGAGAGCCGTGAATCGTATAATATACATAGGGAAAGCCGTGTACCGTGTAATATACATAGGGAAAGCCGTGAATCATATGATATATATAGGGAAAGCCGTGAATCGTGTAATATACATAGGGAAAGCCGAGAATCGTGTAAAAGCCATATACATAGGGAGAGCCGAGATTCGTGTAATGTACGTAAGGAAAGCCGTGAATCGTGTAATATACATAAGGAAAGCCGTGAATCGTGTAATATGACATAAGGAAAACCGTGAAATCGTGTATATACATAGGGAAAGCCATGAATCGTTCCTCCGAGGAAGGCTTCAGCCGCTGGGCCCGCAGCACGCCGTTGTTCTACTCAGGGACCTGTCTTGATCAAGAAATAAGAACTGACGCATCCATTAACCCAAACTGAACCATGCGGTGTGTGTGTGTGTGTGTGTGTGTGTGTGTGTGTGTGAGTACAACAATATGTTAATTTGACAGTAAATGGTTTCAGTGTGTGTGTGTGTGTGTGTGTGTGCGCGCGCGCGCGCGCGCGCGTGTGTGTGTTTGTGTGTGATTAAAAAAAAAAACTTTCTGCAGTTACTTTTGTTGTTGTTTTCACTGCTTTTCTCTTCATCCCCCAAACTCTAGCATCCGGACCTCAAAAACTGAGCCAAAAGAGGTTCAAAATAATCAATCAAAAAAAAACAAACAAACACTCGAAATCCATTAAAAAAAAAATCAATCAAAAACAAACACACAAAAAACGAACACCCGAAAGCTCAAGACTCAATTTCTAAAATGAAAGGCGGCTGTTCATGCGGGCTCACTAAGCCTGAATCCACTTAGCTGTTCTTTCAAGTTGACAGCCGGGGCCGTTAGCAGGTCAGGCTGATTGCTACAAAGTGTCATACCAGTGGCGTTTGAACCGAAATGTGGTTGGGAGGGTGCAAGGGGCACTTGCCCTTTCCCCCCCCCCGATAACTACCTTCTTCCCCCATTCCCCCCTCCCCAACTCCTTACCCCACCACTATATTTGAAGCCAGAAAATAATTGTGCACGAAATCATCGTGTGTCCAAATCCCCACCTTCCATCCCAAGACCCCGCTTTTGCAGGAATTTCAGGCTGAGAGGACAACTCTAACATTTTCGAAAATAAGACTTCCTCCACCCCCCCCCACCCCCAGCCACCCCCTACCTTTCTCTCACCCCCCCCGCTGTTTTCAACAAGCTTGATATAAATTCCCCACCCACACCCCCTTCATGAGATTCCCCTCCCCCATCCTACTTTTACAAGGATTCTACACACATTCTTTCACACACACACACCACACACACACCCCGCTTTCATTTAAATAGAATAATGGAAGAGCTCCGTAATCTTTCATGATTTTGTCAGTTCAGGTTGCCCCCCCCCCCCCCCCCCCCCCCCACTCCAGCCCCTAATGCCAAATATCTTCCGATGCCACTGCATCTTTGACACATCCTTCAACCTCTTCTTTCTTTCTTTCTTTCTTCCAATTTTTCAATCAATCGATTAAATATATGTAATTAAGCGATCGATTTGTGTTCATGTATCTGTTTAGTTAGTTATCTGTGATTCCTTTGTATTTTGCTTCATTTAATGACATGGTAGGTATGCTGAAGCGCATATGGATCAGTTCAAATGCTGTGAGGTCTCTCCGATATAACTCTGGAACTCTGCAGGCTACATCAGCACAAACCCTCCAGGACGAAAACGAAAACCCACACAGCACCGAAACAGAGCAAACCACCCCCCCCTCACACCTCCCTCTCTCACGCCTGTCTAAAAAGCCCTAAGTCCAAAGCTTGAAGCGCCCCTCAATTTAGCAGCGTACAACGAAACAATACAAATATCTAAATGAATAACCTGGCCGCGAATCACACTGGGCAGAATTGCAGCCAATGAGAATCGATCGGTTTTGCTGCGGGTATTTAAAATGAATGAATAAATAAAGTGACAAAGACGATCTATGGCGTTGTTGTGGCCCGTGTTGTCATGATTATGACCTCTCTCCTGACTATAGCCCGTCACTCACCGCCATTTAACAACGCGACTGCGTCACTCACTCACTCTATCGCGGGCTACCCTCTCTCTCTCTCTCTCTCTCTCACTCTCTCCCTCGACCCTCTCTCCCTCTCTCTCTCTCTGTCGCCGTACTTCGGTCACCAACCCGAACGTCGCAAGCATTTTTTCATTGGCTGAGGGAGGATTAAAATAGGCGTGGCTGCGCTGACAAGCGCCGGACGGGCGGGGCTTGCTCGGTCCCTCGTCAAGGGGCGTGGCTCCGCTTCAGCGAGGTCGCGTGCCAAGGGTTGGCGGCAGCGAAAGAAGATCGGCGTGTCCTGTGTCCAGACCTATATGAATCATATCCAGCAATGGCTGACGCTCTCTTATCGTGCTCGCCGGCCCGGGCCATTAAAAATTTTGATCAGGCTGGGCCCGAAAAAGGCCAAAGGGGATTGGGGATCATCCGAACCCGGCGCAGGCTTCAACTGGGCCACTTTGGGGGAGAACTCGTCACGAATCCGTGCCGAGTTTGGCTGTGTGGGGCCTGTTCGTGTGTGTTTCCGTGACTTGGGGAAGATTTTTTTTTTTTCCCTTCTTTAGCTTTTTGAAGGGGGACGCCAATCAAAGTGCCCCCAGGGGACACTCCCGACCAATCAGATCGCCGATTTAAGTCACTAGGGAAAAATTTTAATTGCCCTCTCGTGACTTGTCAACCCAGGACTTCCCGACAGCCAATCTGAGATGGGAGCTCCAAAAAGGGAACGACTTCGCCGTCTGCGCGGCGGACCGATCCATAACCAGTTGGACAAAACCACCCTACAGCAGCTGTGATTTCTGCTAGACTGATCATCAACCCACACAGTGGTTAGGTCAAGCTTCGTCGACTCCGACGTTCAACGTCGTAAAACGAACAGGGATTAAATATGGATTAAAATCTCAGCCGTCTTGTGACCGGG
>JADBJO010016671.1:0-10000 GCA_016801955.1 Conus betulinus | reverse complement strand
ATAGTCTATATACAGAGACGTGTGCTCACACAAACCCACACATTACATATGCACACGCACACACACGCGCACATACAGGCACACACACAACACACACACACACACGTGCACACACACACACACACACACACACACACACACACACACACACACACACACGCACACACACTCACACGCCTGCGCGAACACACACACACACACACACACACACACACACACACACACACACACACACACACACACACACATATGCGCCCACGCACACACATGGGCCCATGTCCACACATCAAACACACACGTGTACATCCACTAGACACACACACACACACACACACACACACACACAAAAATGGTAGATAGGCACTCAAGGTCTGACCAGCGCGTGGGTTAATGCGTAGGTCAGGCATCCGCTGAGTCGTAGCCACGAGCCCTGTTCTTCAATTTCTCATCTTAGTTGTTAATTCATTTATCCATCAGCTTCAGATCATGCATAATGTGGTCTCAAAACTCAGCGGATGTGGTGTAGCGTATTTGCACTAGTCTGCCCGCTGTCACGCCTCCTTGGTGAAACTAAAACTGAAACTGAAACTAGCCTTTCTTCACAAAATTCCTCGGTTTGATCAAATCTCCACAAACAGAACTGTGTGTACGTAAAACAAAATCAGTGCATGTCGTCATGTCGGTGTGTATACACGGGTAAGCTGTGTTTGAACCTCAAACTTCCATTGGACGCTGAGGCACGTGATTGGTGAGAGAAGCTTTTAATTTGTAGGACGGGTGTGTTCTCCGGATATGTAGGCCAGTCCAGGAGCTGCCAGACGGAAAATATTGATTTCCTGTGGGTAAGTTGCCAGTTACTTACTTACTTACTTAGGCCTTGAGCCCCTGGAGGGGCATAGGCCATCCACAACCGCCCGCCATTGTCCACGGTCCCGGGCGATCCGCTCCAGCTCCCCCCAGGAGCAGCCGGTCTGCCTGGCGTCTGCCTCCAGGTCCCTTCTCCAGGAGTTCTTGGGCCGGCCTCTCTTTCTCTTCCCCTGAGGGTTCCAGGTCAGGGCCTGGCGAGTCATCACTCGCAAGTTGCCAGTTGGGGAATAATAATTACATAAAGGGAAATGACAAATGTTGATAAGTAGTTCTAAAAAAAATTGATGTGTTGAATAAAAAAAAATAACGACCTCGTGTAATGAGAAGTATTTTGTGAAAACGCGCAACTGCTTTGAAAGAAATCTTTTTTTTAAAATAATATTTTGTAAAGATTTCATTTTGAATCCCCAACTGTAGGTAGGATGTGTTTTGAGTCTCGTGAATATCTTTTTCTTTATTTGATATGTAGAATTTCTTAAAAGTTTACATATACTCTAGCCAACGTTAGGGCTTTGGGTTTTCTTTTCAGAAAACCTCAGCGTCCAACCCTGGGACTCAAGTTTCTTCCTCCTGGAAACTTAATCCCTGCCGGTGGAATTTTTAAAGAAATAAATATGTAAGCGTCAACTGTTTAGTGATTGGAAAAAAGAAGAAACTTGAAATGTATCATCAGTGTGCTGGCTTTTTTTTGAAAGAAGGAAATTGAGCTGCATCTGTGGTATCATGCAGCTTTTGTGAATTTTGTGAAATTGTGAAATATTTTGTTTTGTTGACAAACTGGTAAAGGGAGCTAAAAAAGTGAATGCTGCTTCCCCAGTCTCTCTTTTGGACGAATGGAGTAGATGCGCGCGTATGGAGTAAACATGCCATACATGTGACTGAGTGTTGCAAGTGCAGTGGGTGACACATGTCTAAATAGAATCGTTTTCACCACGCTAAAGAAAGCGAGTTACTGACTGCCCAGAGTCTTTTCTGAATGTAAACTAGACATCAAATGTGTGAGAATATACCATAGCAAGGAACGAATCGTCGATGTATTATACCCTTCTCTTTTGTGTAAGAAGAAAGACGACGGTTCCTGTGGTTGAATTTTTTGCACACAATGTACAGTTCGCATTAGAAGGCAGTTGACTGTCACTTTAAAATGGTAATAGACGTCATCTACACACCACAAAACAAAATCAACACGGAGAGAATTTTTTTCTTTCGCAAAGTGGACGTACTGGGAAAGGGCGGAAGGGGGATAGGAGTGGTGGTGGTGTCTGAGTGAGAGAGCGGGGTGTAGGAGGCATGCCACGTGGGGGTCGCTGTGAAGGCACTTTTGGAAGCATGAACGCTGTATTCACAGGAAGAGCAACAGACCTCCGATAACTTTAAGTGAATACATTGCAACATTACGCAGGGATAGGTGAAGTATGAGCCCATATTAGTAATGATTAATCTACTGGAAACATAAAACCATCGGCGGAGACTGAATTGGTATGATACCTTTAGAGTGACAGTGACCAGAAAGATGAATTGAAGAAATTTGCTTGTAGCAGGAATGTGCAGAAGTTGTCAAATTCCTGTATGCATCCCCCCCCCCCCCCCCCCCACACACACACACACACACACACACGCACACACAATCAGTTCTGTTAGTCCTTAATGCCCTGTTCTCGGGGACCTCGATTTTCAAACCATATGCACGCACGAGGTCAGTTGACGTCGATGTGTTTTGGTGTGGGCAGTTTCATGGCTGTCGTTGAAAGGGACGGAGGAGGAGGCGCTGTCTGGAAGGACATGCTCACTCAGGCAGACCCCGACACTGAACAGTTGTTGACGTCAGTAGGCGGCTTGGTGGATGGAGCCTTATGTGAGTTGGATCAGAGCAGGCACCGCTGTGCGCCAACGAAATCAGTGAGCATTGGTGCAGTGTCTCCTTCGGCAAGTTACTCCGTGACAACCTGATTTTGATGCTCCTTCTGAACTGACGGTACCGAGGTGTGACAGGACAGGGTCGGCTGTGCACAGAAGGGACAGGAGGTTTAAGGGGGGGGGGGGGGGGGGGGGGGGGGGGGTACGAGGGTCAGTGAACGGCGTGGGAGTGATAATAATGAGAGCCACACACCACCCTTCGCCTACGAAAAGAAAAAGAAAAGGAAAATGTCCAACATAAAGGAAACACACTAAAAAGAAGCCGAAAAGGCTTTATATACTCAAAAACACAACACAAAATGCAACCTGCCTACACACACACACACACACACACACACACACACACACACACACACACACACACACACACACATTCGCGATCAGACACCTTAACATTGGCGTTTGATACATGAGCTGGTCAGTCATCTGGTGAGTCTAAGAGTATTCACACACATATCTCCAATCCATCCTGTAAACGCGCACGCACGCACGCACGCACGCACACACACACACACACACACACACACACACACACACACACACACACACACACACCAACCAAACATAAAAAATAAATTGAACCAGCATTTTGTGGCGTCTTACCTTGAAAATAGGTTGATAATTTCTTTAAAATCTAACATATACTAACTGAACAAAATCAAAAGATCTTGAAAAGTTAAGAACAATCTGCAGTTCACACAGACAGAGACACACAGACACACACAGACACACACACACACACACACACACACACACACACACACGCGCGCGCGCGCGCTTGCTTGTTGCTTGCACACACACACACACACACACACACGCACACGCACACGCACACACAAACCACCAACTAACCAACCAGCCAGTCATAAAAATAAATGTTAATCCAACATTTGCATGGCGCCTAACCTTTAAGAGAGGTTAATAAGTTCTTTTAAAATCTTTTAAAAGATACACTGATTTAAAGATACACTGAGTTAACAAAATTAAAAGATCTTGAAAAAATAAGGAACATTCTGCAATTCACGCACACACACACGCACGCACGCGAACGCACGCGCGCGCACACACACACACACACACACACACACACACGCGCGCGCGCGAGTGAATGGGATTGTTCATCATCTTTGACAGTCACAGCGTTTTCTAAAACACCGAATATTTTGAAAAGATCGTATTTAACGAGCAAGCATCAGGCGCAGCTATCCACTCACCAACACCCCAGCTTGCCTGCCCAAGTACACGCACGCACACTGATACTGCCATAAAAGGCAGTGTCGTTGATGTTGGGTAAATCCTTCGGTCAGTCAGGCAGTGTCGTTGATGTTGGGTAAATCCTTCGGTCAGTCAGGCAGTGTCGTTGATGTTGGGTAAATCCTTCGGTCAGTCATGTAGTAAGCCTGTCCCAGACCCCTCCTCATCCGGCCTGCCTCCCTGCTCTCTCACCCCACTCCCTTCTCCACTTTAATACTTTTTTCTTTATTCATTTGATGATTTGTTTTCATTATTAATGGATTTTCCCTTCTCACTGCACTGAGTTCTCATTCCGCTGCAGATGTAATCTGGATCAATGACCACCATTTGTGTTGGTCATTTTCTTTTTGTAGAAATCGGATATTCACACCCCCACCCCCATTCCAACTCCTAGGACCACCTCTCCCCATCCCCAAAATTGGATCAAACAAACATACTCTGATCCAATATTTAAACGATACCTTGTCTTTACAACCTCCCCCCCCCCCCCCCCCCCCTGATCTTTACAATGTAATATGTAACATTAAAAGGGCGCGAAAGGGAAATTATGTGTATGTTCGAGCATTTTGCACTTGCGCGTACCATTCTCTCAGTGCACACACACACACACACACACACACACACACACACACACACACACACACACAACACACACACATACACACACACACACACACACAACACACAACACACACACACCACACACACACACACACACACACACACACACACACACACACACACACACACACACACAACGCACACACACACACACACACACACACACACACACACACACACACACACACACACACACACACAACACACACACACACACAAACAAACAACACACACACACACACACACACACACACACACACACACACACACACACACACAGTATCTTATTTCAGTGTTATTGATACTAGACCACCACTTTCAGAGCTTTTGCCTCGATGGGAAGGAATGTCTCGTCCTGAATACAGCTATCCATTTAAATGTATACATGATTTCGGAGAACAGATTTACTTATCTATCTATCTATCTATCTATCTATCTATCTTCTTTTTTTCTTTCTTTGAGACATGGAAAAGTTAGCCATAGTTTTTTTCTCTCTCTCTCTCTCTCTCTCTTCTCTCTCTGTCTCTCTCTCTCTTTCCTCTCTCTGCGTCTCTGTCTCAGTCTGTCTATCTGTCTGTCTGTCTCTCTATCTCTGTCTCTGTGTCTCTGTCTCTCTCTCTCTCTCTGCGCGCTCATGCTCACAGAAGCATGGGCACGTGTAAATCGGAGACTTGAACACATCAACCATGTGTGCTAAAATCAGTATTGGGGCAATACCCTGAGGTACTGTAGGCCGTTAATACTAACTTTTCGTGTCAGCTCTGTGTTTCCACCCGGTACCCCACCCACCCTTCCAACGCACAAACATGCAGGCACCAGACAGACGACGGCCCCACCCTATACTGCCCCCACCACCATCCCTGTCCCCAACCCACTCGTCATGCTCACACACACACACACACACACACACACACCACACACACACACCACACACCCCCCCCCCCTTATCATCATCATCATCATCATCATCATCATCATCATTATCATCAACATCATCATCATCATCATCATCATCACCTATGTTTAGAACCAAAAGAGCTTAAAACATGCATCGCTAATAATTATGTCCACACTGCCCATGCGGTTTGATGCTACGTCATTCACATCATTTTACGAAGTTGACAGGATTTTCAAGAAAAAAAAGTCATTAAAAATATTTGACTGAAAAGAAATCTAATTGTTAATCACACAGATTGCGCGTTGGGAGATCGTGGGTTCGATTCCCACCGGATCCATTTTTTTCCGTGGGATTTTTTTTTGTACCCAGAGTTGAGTTTGTTGTGAACACAGTTGGAAAGTCTGGAACTACACAATTTGAGTTTCATCCACATAATGGACGCGTCTGTGCAGGTGTCTGTATCAGTCGGGCCTGGTCAACGCCTGGATACAAAATGAAAGGAAGTGTTCAGCTCTGTCGTTTAGTGTCAGACCAGAAAGGCGCAGCATAACAACGCCTTCATTCTCATCCTCCTCGATTAGCACACACAAGTCTTACACTCTGTGGGCCTTCATGCCCCGCTCTCACGGTGATCTCAGCTTTGATTTCCTCTCCATGTCAGTGCCTGTGGTCGGTTCGTGCTGAGGTCACCGGTGGTGTCGAACTCACTGACTGTCGTTAGACGGACGTACGGGTGGCTCCCTCCGCAGGGTTGGACGCTCACTCACGCCGGCTTCACGACTTGGGAAGGATTTGTCGTCAGCAGAGAGCTTAGCAGGCGATGTGTAGCGCTTGATGGATCAGAGCAGGCATCACTGAACACCACCCAAGTGATTCAACAGATATGCAGAGTCCCTTCGAGTTGATTGCCTCTTGACAACTTGACACTGACTGCTCCCACTGGATTGCCGGCGCTGGGGCTATGCTGGGACAGGCCAGGCTATGGCTGTGCATCGGGGATCGGCAATGAGGTGCGTGTGCACAGAACGGAGACAAAAGGGATTCGAAAAAAAAAAACAACAAACAAAAAACAAACAAACAAACCAAAAGAAAACAACAACAACAAACAACAACAAAACAGGGGAAAAAAACATTATTTCGTGTAACCATTGCGCAGTGCACTAAAAGCGCAACTGAAATAGGTCATACAGTAAAACCGTAATGTACCACAAGTCACTTTGAGCCGTTTTCCCCTAAAAAAAAAAAAATTGAATCACTGCATTCTCTGCATAAATCTTTAAAAAAAAAAAAAATTCAATACGGTATCCGCCGAACGTGAACGAACGAAGCACAAGAATCACAAGACAAAAACACGACGCGTTTCGACCTGTTATGTCTTCCTCAATCTAGATAAACAACACTCGTGACAAGGAAACTGACGAACGAGCAATCATTTATCTCATCAAATTCGGCGCAAGGTGGAAGAGGGTCTAAGAGGTCGAAACGCGTTGTGTTTTGCCTTGTGATTCGTTTGTTCATGTTTGGGCTGACTAAAGATTTGTTTCGGTTTCCGCCTGCAGTCGCTTCACTTGGCAAGTAACTTCTTCTGCATGTGTGTATCGTATGCATTTGTTAAAGTCATCAAATAATATTTCATGAACAAACAAAAAAAAAAAAAAAAAAAAACAAAAAAAAAAATCTGGTTGGCTTTCAGACCAAACTTCTTGGAAGTTTGCACTATTTAGATTTAAACACTTTGCTCCTTGTCAGATAGGAACGAAAATATTAGGAATGTGTAAATGATTTTATTTTCAGTCGAAGATTTGGTTTCCTCAGCAACAACAAATGGTCTACGTTGCCGACGTCATTCCCATAGTGCTTTACAGTCCTATCTACTGACGACTTGCTGTTTGTCACAGCCAGGCTCCTTGTGGTCATTTAAAAAAAGTGTCTTCATTTCAATAGCATTACACAAACGCCTGTCGTAATGGATCATCAAGCTCGTAGCCACACCCAGCTAGCCTCGGGCAGTCTCGGGGTCCGGCAGTCCTTCAGGTGTAATCAGTCTCGGGTCGTCATGAGGTAACACGCCAGAGAAGATACTGCAACTGCTGCTGAATCATTTCGGTGACGTTCAATGGTACGTGCCTGTTCTGATCTGCGGTAATACAACACCACATACTGAGCCCCCTGCTGACGACAATAAGTGTGTAGTCGCGGAGCCAGCGAAAGTGAGCGTTCCAGTACAGAATGGACTTTGTTCTAACACAATTAACAGGGAAGACATGGACACGAACTTGTTAACAGGGAAGACATGGACACGAACTTGTTAACAGGGAAGACATGGACACGAACTTGTTAACAGGGAAGACATGGACACGAACTTGTTAACAGGGAAGATATGGACACGAACTTGTTAACAGGGAAGACATGGACACGAACTTGTTAACAGGGAAGACATGGACACGAACTGACGATGAGGATGGCTGTGGAAAGGAAATGGAAACAGACTTAAACGGCCACAGAATGTTACTGTTCTTCCTCGTCTCTGTCTTCAACTGGATTGGACTGAGTCTGGTTTTGTCTCAGCTGGGCCCCCCTCCCCCCTCCTCTCTCTCTCTCTCTCTTCCCCTATATCCGCCATTACAAGCCTGAATGTGCCTGTTTTGCCGGAGTCTCTCCGGGTATAGAACACAGGCCATTCTGTAACTGGGCAGACTTTGGCCTAGGCTTTTCATACCTCTCTGGCCTCAAAAAATAGTCCCCCTCGAGAGATGGGAGACTACCTTTCTCGGTTTTCGGAATGGCAGCTTTGGCGCCGGAAGCTGAAATCGTGGCCCTCGCTGGCACGCAGGGAAGTGACGTCATTGTGGTCTCCCAGTTCTGGTCAGGAAGTGCGTTGGTTACGGTGTCCTGCTAACTTCTCTTCGATTAACTTGCCAGACACTTCACCCTGGAGAAACGTTCAGACCGTTTCCAACGTGGCGTGGCGTGGTCCTCGTGTATTGTTGTGAACATGCCACGTGTGCTAGCGTGTTTCTTGGACTTCTGTACATGTGCGCCAGTGTGTGTGTGTGTGTGTGTGGGTGTGTGTGTGTGTGTGTGGTGTAGATTAGTGAGTGTATTTTTAACACGCTTGCTACACAATACTAAGGCAGGGAAAGTCTTTGCTGTGATATATTGGGCCCCATCAAATGCGGTTTGAGCTACTAATTCTGGAACATTGGATTACCAAGACATAATCGACGGAGCGTAAAATGATCCAGGGGTACAAAGGAGGGAAGGGGGTGGGAGGGGGAAGGTAAAAAATGGCTTGGGCCAGTCAATCCCGGGGGGATTTGGCCAAAGCCATTTTATTTTCGGGTACACTCTTGACGGGCATTTTCAAAAAACGAAATCTTAAATGAGGCAAGGAACAGCAAACGGTGAATAACTATTAAGAGTAACTTTTGCTCCCACGGTAGAACAATGGCATGCCCGTTTGTCTGATCGACTGCGGTTTACGGCACCAATTCGCGTAGCTCTAATGCAGGCGCAAGGCACATAGAACAAGCAGACATCCACAAAAATATTCCAGTTTTGTCCCAGGAGTTTACCCTTGTTACTTGTAATTTATCGTATTATTCTCACTGACTCTTTATAAGATTTCCTTCCATGTTTAACAAATTAAGATCATCTGCATGTGACGATTGTCAAGATCAATGTCATTCTTGCATGATGGAAGTTTGTGTTCGTTCATTTCTAAAGTTGACTTTGTTGTGTGTATGTGTCGCGCGCAGGGTATGTGGGCGAGTTTGGAACATCCTTTTGGGGATGAGTCTTGGTCTGTGTTTTTTTCTCTTTGCACTTGTGTATCGTAAGCAGAATCCGTCTGGCGTTATAGGCGTGCAAGTGTCTTACTATGGTAGAAAGCGTGTATGTGGGGTTGATGCACTAAGACTGTACCATTGTGCCTCATGTGCTGGTGTCACACACAGGCAACAACTTCCCTCTCTCACTTTTTTCTTGTGCTTCATTCTTCTTTATCATCACAAACTCTCACTTTTTTTCACTTCGTAGTCTTGTTTTGTTAAAAAAAAAAAATGAGGTAAAATTCATATCCAACTCTTAAGATGTCTGTGCATTCTGCTTGTGTTTTGTATGACCTCGTTCTGACAGAATTTTTCTTCTTTATTGAAACTGCTTTTTATCAGTTTGATTCGTATTTGCCCTGTTATTATGACATGTTTCAAATAAAACTGCCTTTTACCCGTAGAAGACTTTGCTGGTCAGTATTACTGTTCTGTTCTTATGCAGTGCAGGAGACATAACAGCTTGCCATGAAATATTCAATGCCGTCCCACAGTCAGTCTGTCTTGAGCTGTAGCCTGTACATATGCACATGTATGAGACGGGGGACAAGAAGTCTCCCCATGATATCATCGTCTTATTCTTGGTTATGTTGATGTTGTTAATGGTGATGAT